>JAOEHY010046546.1:0-10652 GCA_025447955.1 Psilopsiagon aurifrons
TCAAGGCCAGGTTGGACAGAGCCTTGGGTGGCATGGTTTAGTGGGAGGTGTCCCTTCCCATGGCAGGGGGGTTGGAATCAGATGATCTTCAGGTCCTTTCCACCCCTAACTATTCTGTGATTCTATGAAGAAGGGAAAGTTTGGCTACTCACTAGTAGTTCTTGAGGGTGAGATCTATAAAAATGTAAACCCCTATTCAGCTGAAATGTGAGCTTTTGGCCTGCTTGCCAGGTGTGTTTCCCTGAACAACAACTTGACTTTAAAATGTTTCTCTCTAGCTGTGTTCTTTTATGTCTATTTAATTCAAAATGTAGCCATGTGCCACTTCTGTGTCCAAGCACACTCTGCAATTTGTGTCAGGCCAGTTATAAGAGGCTTGAATTGTAGTTTAGAGATAAAAGAGCCATTGGGCAGCTGCAGCTAGCCCCTTTGGAATAATAAGGAAGTTGTGAGACCATTTTATCAAACAAACAAGTTTTGGAGATCTATTCACAATCCTGGATGCCTCTGCTATCAGTCCTTTTGTCTTCCTTGGTAATTTGAGTCAGCCCCAGGAGGATGACCTGTCTCTGTTGTTACAGCACATCTCAGATTTAGGGCAATGTTTAGTGCTATATAATCTATTCACTGAAACAGAGGTGAGAATTGTGTGTGCTGATACCACAGAAAAATGAAACAAAAATGCCAAAGTGTTCTTACTGTGGTAGAACTCCAGTAACTCTGAAGTGGATATATGGACTCTCTTAATTAGGCTTTAATAACTGAGAACTGCTGGTACATACAGAGGAACAGGTGTCAGTTTGCTTTTCCCTGGAGAAGAGGCACGATGAAAACTATGCACAATGTAGAAACTGGACATAACTGGCTGCTTAGCACCGAAATGACATCAGGCAGCTCATTATTACTTCCAAACTAATCAGTGTGCCAAATAGATTAGGAACTCTTTGGGACAGTTCTACTATGTGTCTAAAGCTCAGCTGAATGGTCATATTATTAGTGCTGCTGCAGCTGAAAATAACTGGATTACAATAAAAATAATAATGTGAATGATATGTAGTAAAATATAAGCTTAGTCCCAAAAAGCTCCTAAATGTGTGTGCATCCTAACCAAAGCACTGGCTGCTGAGCTGACATCAAGCCACAGACCAGTTAGGCAGCAGTTGTCATAGCCTTATGTTGCCTTTGAATAATATACACTTAAAATCAAAGTATATATATAAACAGATGCCTACAGTTTCATTCAAATTATTTTTTGAAGATTATTGATAAGTTCATGGTAAATTGTTTTTTGCTGTTTCGGGGTTATTTGAAGGCAGGATTTTTTGGTTTTACTGTCAGATCTAATATGGCTGCACATAATAAGACTTTTATATTGTGTTTATATGCTGTTATGAATATTCCATTAGGCTACAATTATGTCAGAGTGGTAAACTGTTGTGTATAAAAATACACTCAATAGCACAAGAACAGGTGCATACACACCTTCACAATCAAATCAGTCTTTGCCTACTCATATATAGTAATGCATAAAACAATAGATGGGGGGAAAGTTCTAGGGATTGCTTTGTTATGAGGATAAATAGATGTGAATGACAATTGCAGCACCATCGGTTGCTAAGATGACAGAAACACCAACTCCAAACACTCAGAAAAGGAAAAACTGTTCTTCATAGCTTTTACAGGAGCTGTCAAATTGACACTTATTTGCAAGAAAAATTGTTCACCATAAAATAAAGTAACAGAAACATTTTGGAGACATAGGCAAAATAGGCCAACTCACAGAAAGCTGCTGGTTTTGACAGGAGAACTCAACCGTGCAGGAGAAACTGGGACTCAGAATGCTTTTGAGAAAAAGATAACTGTCAATGTGTTTGCAAAAGATAGATGATTCAGCACAGGAAAAAACATAGTTTAAAGCTTGTTAAATAATGAATATGTTTACTTTGGTCTGAAATTTATACATGGTAGAAAACAAAAGAAATTAACATTTAAGTCAGATGTTTATACAGGTAAGTATTTAATAATTTTATGTGATTTTTAGAAGCCTTTTCATTTCTCTCGCAAAAGTAGAAGAAAAGTTTTCAGCAAAGCAGAAGAGGGGATTTGCTTTGAAATCCTGTCTTACAAAGGGGCTTATGGTAAAGATGAATAAATCCCATGTGCAAGCTCAGGAAAAAAGTTTCATTGAATGAAGCCCAGTGTGGTGGATGTTTTCTGCCTCTATGTTCCTCACAGTTTTTTTCAGGTCATTTATTATAAACTGCAGTTTATGCAGAGAAAGGCTGCCTTTCAATCCCACCACACTCTGCTGAGTTCATACAGCATTTACAGATTCTTTAAAAGGTTTACATTTTATAAATGTCTGTGATAATCTTATGATGATTGCAGGAAGACTGTGATGTGCATGTCTTTTAATGATTTTTCCACATTAAAGAAGGTTAATTGTTTTGGGCCTTTTCTTTTTTTTTGCCTCTATGGATCTGCATTCATCCACAATTCTGCAAAGCACACACATGTGTTTGACTTTAAGCATTTGAATTGCAAGGAAGTCACTTGTAGGCAAGCACCTTTTCAATTATACCTCACAGAGTGCAGTGGGAGCATCTCTGCATTTACCTCACATTGTGCTGGGGAGTGTTACAAGAGATGACTCCTGCACTTGAGTGATCTGCCAGATTTAGCCTATGTATTCTTCCCTGTAATCATTTTTATTTTAATCTTTGACACTGGAATGCACTGCCTTTTTTTTTTCATGTGGTAAGTTGGCCGCATGTACTTTATTACCTTTCCATTCCCTGTCATCTGCCTAACCCAATTTGCCCATATTTCTCATCCCTTTGTATGTTGTGTTGATCCAGGGATAAACAAGTATCTTTTTGGTAATGCAGTTTCAGTTCTTCAGCCGTCATTGCTTTAGGAAGACTTGAGTAAGAACTGAAATTTCTGAAGCTAGTGGGCATTTTGCTTTCTTAAAACCAGATATATTTCAGCTGTGAGATTCATTCCATGGGTAGCCTTAGAAAACACATAAATCTTTTGTAAGTTTATGTTATTTTTAATACCCCAAATCTGTCATGTACGTTGTTGACTCAAAGCATGCAGCAAGTACCAAGTAATCAAAGACAAAGACAATTTACGATTCCAATGTAGACTGCAAAGAGGATAGCTAAAGAGTGTATTTGAAACGTTAGAATTTGGAGGTGGTGGAGAGATTGGATGTGGCATGAAAGTTATTCAGAAGCCAGGATGGGGAATTAATTGTTGAATCCACAAGAGACTAGAGAGGCTTCATTAAAATTTCTCAGTTTATATGAAGGAATGCAGTTTCAAAGTAATTTCATTAATTCAGTTTAAAATGTTAAATTGAAAGCAATAATGCATTCCAAAAGGTTTTGTGTAAAATATATCAAATTGATGTATTGAGTTTACATGAATTAAGAGAGAACATTGAAGGGAAATTGAAAGCATCAGCACTGTGCCCAATTAAATGAATATCTGTTACAGTAAATGTGTGTAATGTTTTATTATGTAAATATGAATTTAAATTTAAGATCAGTTCTTTCAATGTGGCCATCTGCAGTAGATACTTTTCAAAAGTAAGCCAACAAAAGTAACCTGATGGAAATGGAGCATTACCCTCTATAATAGATGATCATTCCCAGTAGGTATGCCCTGAATACTCAAGGGAAGATTATCTCATAGATTTTCTTTTCTTTTTAGCTTCCAGCTCATAGTGCAGTCTAAGCATTGTTAGATATAGTTAATAATTTGTTATACCTCAATCCTTCAAGAAACAGTTTAGTTTTATCCATCCATTATTTAATCATTACTGTTGCATTTTAAGAACCTCATGGATAGGTCACCCTTATATAAAATGTTAAAAGAACAGATTCACCAAGCAACAAATACCTTTTAATAAATTCTCTCTCTTAGATATTCCAGTATTATAATGCTGTTCCAGCATTATAATGATGTTCCTTTTATGTGTCTTTTAAGCTAATCTTCACTTACATTTGTAAATTTTTGTTAAATGATCATTTTTCAGAAAGCCTTAGCAATTAATGGAGATTCTAGCTATGCTTTCAGGTTGAAAGCAAGACTGTAAAGAGGATTCACAGTGAAGATATCCAAAATCTAAGTGTTCAAAAGACCTGTAGCTCAGGTTACTCCCTTCTGCCCATCATTAAACAAATATTTTCTATACATTGCTATATTTGTGTTACTAGAATTTCATTACTATAGTATTAAATCCTGAATGAACTACATTGTTTTAGTTAATGCCACCAAGACAAGGCTACCTTAATCTCTGGTGTATTGCTCATTCAGCATTGACAACACTTCAAGTGATTGTTTCATATTGTACATTTTAGGACAGACAGTGCGCAACTGTTGGTAGGAATCTGAGTGCTGGAGTTTGGGGCTCTGGATTTTGGTTGTTAAATATATAGTGATGATAATATAGGTCCCTGTTAATCTTGAACAGCTCTACATGGCTTTATTGCTTGTTAGGTAGACCTGCTATTTAGTGAAATAAGTCTTGCTTGATGGTTTTTAGCTAATAAATTGCTAACCACTTTTACAGTCATCAGGGAAATCCCTCATTCTCCTAAATATCCAACTCTTTGATGTAAGAGCCACATTTCTTAAGAATTTTATTATATTCTAGGGCTCTGGAATTCCAATACTGACTGGGTTGAAGTCCTAATATTGCAATTACACATCACGAGGCATAATAAAAACATTAAAATGAAATTAATGTGGGAGGAAAATATCATAGTTCAAAACAACTTGTTATCACTAGCATTGACCTTCTTGGTAGATTAATTATTGGGGACATTAAAAGGTGTAAGTAACCACTGCCATCTTTGATAAGCAGAGTACAGACTGTAGAAATAAAGCTGTCATGAAATTTATACGGATTGGAATGCATCCACAGGATCATTGAAGAGTTATCGCTGACAGAAAGCTGACATTAAAGAATCTACCGCGTAGCAGATTTGCTATTCAGTCCTTTTATTTTGTCAATCTGATAATGAAATATTTCTTGTCTTTGCAATACTCCGTTGCTTAAAGTGGGGTATAAAAAATTTCAGAAGCAGCATGTATCTCACATGAGTTGTTTCTGAAGTAAATTCTATGTGCTTAAGATTTATAAGTGACTTAAAATATGAACAGATAAAACAGATAATATTGCCAAAGTATGTGTTGTGGGCATACGGTATTTTAACTGTTTTCTTAAGCAAGGGTTCAGGCCTTCCTTTTTCTGAAGGGTGGTGCTAAATAAAGTCTAGATTTTACAGCGTTGATCAGAGAAATTAATGCATTTATTTTTTGAGTTGGATTAGCTAAACTGCATTCAACTGTGGGTAGATTCTCATTCAAAATCAAAGTAGCCTTTGTTTAGTGTAGCCTATTTAACTTTCAAATTAAATTAAAGCAAATGGAATTAAAACTGCTTCAATTCACTGATGTATGTCTACACAAAGGTTCAGTATAATTTTACCAATGTGCACTGATTTCACAGCTGAAATTCAGAATTAGTTTGCCTTGAAGGCATGAGAATGTAAGCATGAGTAGTTTGGGAAATTTTTGCTAGCTGGTGATACACACTGCATCTGCCCTCCTTAGATGTTCAAAGAACCTTTAGCTTCCTCAGTGAAACATGGACTAAAGCTACCTTTCCTTTTCTTTCCTTGTTCTGAGATCTCTCCAACAATCAAGGCACATCTCTGCAAAAACAGAAAAAAGTCTAACTCAGATAAATCAGACTTGGCATACCCAAGTTTCTGTACTACATTCCCTGGCGTAACTTCACTTAGCAGGCGTATTTATTATATAAGCTTATTAAATCTATGTTTTTGTAAGAAAGGCAAGATTGGTAAGGACAGGGAGCATTCTACATCGGAGAAACTGGTATTTATGAGAGAAATAAAGGGGAGCAAGGAGTGAGAAAACTAATTGTAAATTATCAATACTGATGCTGAATGGAATGAGTTCCATTCTGCTTAACAGCACATTGTGGTTTGTGTACCTCAGTCACTTGGGCAGTTTTGCAAGAAAAACTGCAAATGGCTGTGGTACTTGTTTGAGCAATGCCAAATTGCTACTGTTCTGCCTTCTGCCCATCACTAATTTATATTAATATTCTACATTGATTTAAGAGGAAAAGATGATCCTGAAAAGTTATTTGTGTCCTTGAATGTAATTGACTGTGAGTATTCCATAATTTACAGAAATATAAGATACTGTTGAAGTCTCTCAGGATATTTTCTCACCAGCCAGTCAAGATTTTTTAACTCTGTGCTGCTTGGAATGATACCATTAATCTAACTAGGTGACTGCAATACGTTGGATAATCCTGTGTGATGAACAGCTGCTGCAGTCCTTTGAGATGGGTAGCAGGAGCATTTTGTACAGGGTAATAGAGTGTCTGGAAAGGAGTAGTAATGATAGAGCTGAGAAGTAGCAGGTGTGAAGGATGGCTTTTTTAAAACACAGGCTTAGTCAGAGCTCTGCAGATGCAGTTGTCAATTCTTTTATGTTTCCTCATTAAAATCCCGTGATATGGTGAAGGATTCAGTATGGTTTTTGGGCCTTTACTGGTACAGCAAAACAAAAAAGAAACTTGTTGCCAGCTATCTGTATGCCTGGCAAAGCATTTCCAAACTGAGAATATCCTATGCAAAAAATGTGTGCCTTCAGTCCATCATTTTGTCCATGAACAAAGGCAAAGAATATTGAGTCTGTGTCAAGGAAACCTCTGTCTACTGCCATAGTTACCTGTCACAGGTATCACTGCCTGCACATAATTCTTTCCTGTAGACAGGTGGGCTGATGTAAATGTGTAGCATGTCCTTGTTTATATATAGGGAAAGCAAAAGTGGTAAAAATCCCAGTTAATCCCAGCATATGAGAGATTGTTCTTCTGAGACTACAAAACTGTCTTATCTCTGTGACCTTGTTGGACATGACAATTTTGGTCTAAAGGCTGTGACCCTTTTGATTTCAACAGAGCAAAGCATATGAGCAGAGCCTGTTCATAAAGTTACAGGCTGCAGGATCAGAACTTCAGAGGCCAGCTGACGCTCTTTATCAAAGGGGGAAACCTCACTACATGAAAAGGAATTTTGCCAGGCTTTTATAAGGTACCCTTAATATGATTCAAAATGCTATATGAGCAGTATGTTGGAAACCACATCATTGCCATGTTTTGTTAATCTGGGATTGTTAACAATGTCCTTATTCCACATTATTTATTTCAGACCCCCAGACTAGCTCTGATGCTAACTGGTCAGATGTCGGGAGAGCATCAGAAAAAATAGAATTCAGTTTTAAGACAAACATACTTTCTGAAACATTATAAACTAACAAGCAGTCAATATTGGTTCTTCCAGGAAGAATATCATGTGAGGTAAGGTTTTTGGATGCGAAAATCTTTGGGATAACAGTCAATGTTGTTCTCTTCCTGCTGCAACCTCATTCTTACTATAACAGTTTTGAAAACAAGTAGCAGATAAGGGGACAAAGTGAGAGTACATTGAGATTGCAGTGGGATTTATTTTGCCTTTGGGTCACATCCACACTGCAGCCAAAAGATTTACAAATAAAATAGTTCTGATAAAGCCTCTGTGGGATTTTGTCTCTGTTAGAATCATTTGGCAGCATGGGTAGAGATATTACTGTCATGTGGGCCTTGTAGTTTAGAGGAAGCATGTAGTTAGGCACTTCTTAGGAGATGTGGAGTGTCTCTTGGCAAGAATCTATGGGTACATGCATATGTGCCTGTACCATGGGTTACACAAGTGCCTGCTTTTGTGACCATATACCTAGTCTGATTTGAAATTAAATCAGAAATATTTATATATGCATATCTGTATGCATATCCAATGGACACAAATGTTCATATGTGTTTGTTTTTAATGAGGGTTGCTGTGCAAAAATAGGTAACATGTAAACAGAGGAAGTACAGTATCCAGCACTCTATTCCTTTATAAAAACTAGTGGCCATGGTCAGATAAGGAGGTTGCAGTGTAAATGGAATGTTACATATTTTGCTTGTTACCTGTCTTTCAAAGATGAGTTACACATGTGTCGTGGTTTAGACCCAGCTGGTAACTCAGCACCATGCAGCCATTTGCTCACACTCCACCATTTTCTCCCATCCCCAGAGCAGGGTGAAGAGGAGAATCAAAAGCATGTAAACCCTACAGGTTGAAATCAGAACAATTTAGTAACTAAACCAAAGTAAAATGTAGTGATAATAGAAAGAATAGCAACAATAACAATAGTATTAAAAATAGGAAACAACAAGAGAAGAAATGAAAGCTCAGACAACACAAGTGATGTTCAGTACAGTTGCTCACCACCTGCTGACTGATACTCAGCTTGACTCGAGCAGTAATCTGCCCTTCTGGGTAAACTCCCCCCAGTTTATACACTGGACATGATGTGCTGTGGTATGGAATATCCCTCAGGCTAGTCTGGTCAGATGTTCTGATTCTCTTGCCTCTTGTGCCCCTCCTCACTGGCAGAGCATGAGACTGAAAAGTCCTTCATCAGGGTAAGCATTACTTAGCAACAACTAAAACATCTGTGTGTTATCGGCATTGTTCTCAGATTGAAGCCGAAACACAGCACTGCACCAGCTACTAGGAAGAAAAAAGCTGCTACAGCTGAAACGGAGCCAGCACATAATTTCATTGTTGAGATCAGTATAGCTTTAAGGGAGTAATATTCCCTCTGATTCGTGAGGCAGTAGAGGGGTATCGTCTCACATTACCTGCTGCTTCTGTCTTACTTTGCTGTCAGTTCACTGTAAGAGTGTGAGTGAGCATTTTAGGATTCTCTTGTCAGGCCGAATGTCATTCTTGTAGGCTATTAAGTAGAATGGCCTTAGAAAATGTAACAATTCATCTACATATGAATATATGAATATGTATAAAATACTGTTTTAAACTACTGTTAGGTAAGCTGAGTTTAAAATACTACATTAATTGTGACATTTATAACAGTAAAATTCTAAAAAAGAGCACTGAGATGGCATCACGGTTTGGTGTTATGATTTTTCTTTGTGAAGCTGTTGGTAAAGGACCTTTCCTTCCAACTTCTGTTTTCATTTGCATTTTACACATTCAGTATAATTTGCTGAAGGACTAATGGGAACATATTTTAATTTTATAGAACCCTGGTGAAATATTCATTTTGTTGAAAGATGAAATAGATGATGAAACTTTAGAAATTGAATTCATAGCAGATAATCAATGAATTAGGACACAGCCAGCCTCTTGGACTAAGAAGATCAAGTACATGAAAGCCTTAGGTAAGAAAAACATTTTTTACCTTTAAGTAAGAAGGAAAGTTTGGACTCCCTTCTCTTTTTCTGATAAGTAATTTCATTTCTCACTATTTGTAGGTGTTTCCTGTACATGGGTTTTGCACGCAGAACATTTATTAATAATGCAGAGGAGCAAGGCCTCGTGATTTATGGGAAATGAGGTTCTCTTAGATTGTTTTTCTGTGGTTAAATGGCAGGTGGCACTCTTAAAATGTCATTGATTAGTCACAGATTAACAGTCTTCAAAATCACTGCCATAAAATGCAAAGCTAATGTTATTTTCCTATTACTCTATTACTGAAATGTTTCATTTCATATTTAATGCAGTAAATTTGGCTGTATTTCTCTCGAATTCCTACTGATACAGGAAATAATTTATTTTCTTTGTTCATGTCAATGTCATTTCTCTGTATCACTCAGTTCTGCTGGTTTCTAATGATTTGTTTTCAACTGCTCCAGCCATAACTAGTTGCCAACAGTTTCAGCTATTTAACAATAGTTTCTCTTAGGAGATACGTGCAAATTTAAGGGCCACACCTGTCCCCACTCACTTGATGTGAGTTAAGAATTAAAGAATTTTTCACCTAAGTATTCGTAGTGTAGCTTGCTACTACACTGCATGCAGTGAATTCCCAAAGGAGCTGATAGAATATTTTGTTCTAAAGCCATTGCACTAGGATAGGAAGAAATATATACATACAGGATAAAATTTTCAACAGTTGCTTCTTGGAGCTACATTTGGGTTATTCTGTGGCCTGATTTTCACCCTGAATACTGTTCTGAGATGATGGTTACATATGGCCTGAGAGTTCTGCATCACTGTGATGGTGCAGAGAGTTTGTTTTTAGAGACCTGATTGGGAAGTACATGACCAGCTGGAAACTTCCATCTGTAACTGGATTTCAGAGAAAGAAAGCTGAAGTTCTCATTCACAGATCTTACAAGATTCTTCCAGAATTATCCTGTGGCAACAATGTTGATCACAGAAAGGTTTCTATAGAGGATGAAAAAATAAAATATGAACAGCAAATGAAATATTCTGAAAAAAATGGCGGAGAGCTGCAGACCAAGTTTAATTTTGTTTCTTTTATTATTTGTATGTAATTGTTCTCACTGTAGGCTTTTTTCTGTTTCAAAATCTGGGAAAGCTGGAAGTTTGGTGTACCCTTTTTAATAAGGATCCAGATGATCTCATGTTAGAAATAAAAAAAAAAAAAAAAGAACAGGGGGCGGTTCCCACTGAAGGGATTTAAGGTGATGTTCTGTTCGTTTTGTTTCTTTGGCTCTGTTACTCCTCTTCGTTTTCAGGGTTGCCCGT
>JAOEHY010046551.1:0-16697 GCA_025447955.1 Psilopsiagon aurifrons
CAGGGTGCCCAGAGAAGCTGTGGCTGCCCCATCCCTGGCAGTGCTCAAGGCCAGGTTGGACACAGGGGCTTGGAACACTCTGCTCCAGTGGAAGGTGTCCCTGCCCATGGCGGGGGTTGGAACTGGAGGAGCTTTAAGGTCCCTTCAACCCAAACCAGACTGAGGTTCTGTGATTTTCTTCAGTGTTCTCTGGTCCTCTTGTCCATCCTAATACCTTGGGTCCCTCCTGTGCTGGCTTCCTCTGGGACTCAGCGAGCCGCATTCCTGAGCTACCTGTTGTGGGAAAGGATGAGGTCATGATTGCAGTTGAGCTCTTTAGAGCTGGGACAGGATCTGGGCAGCTGCTGCAGTTTCTAAATGGGCTTTAGGGATATTCTCAGCAGTCAGAGCGGGAGTTTCAGCTGCAGCGTGCCCGGCTGAGGCGGTGGGAGTTCTGTCAGATACCAGCTTTGGCATGATGGCATCAAACCTTAGCTGTAACGTTCCTCCCTTCCCAGAATAATCTCCTGTGATGGGCTCGACAGGGGAATGTGCGTCGTGTCTTTTTTAATGTATGACGAGTACTCGATGACTGCCCTTTTTGTGGTTTGGGGCTTTTTTCCTCTCCTTGGTCAGTCTCCAAGGGGAGCTTTCAGCTGCATCCCTCAGCACTCCTGGTATTCTGGCAATTCCCCTCTTTTTCTCTTCCCCCTTTCCCTTGGCAGTGATTCTCTGCACGGCCGTCACTCCTCGATGATGCCCAGTGGTTAGAGGGACATCCCATGATCGAGGAGTCCATCCAGATGGCTGATCTCCTGGTAGGACCTGGGTATCCCTATGGGATTCACTGTGCAGCTCCCAGCATGGGCTCAGGGCTTCAACAGGCATGGCCATGGCCTTGAAGTCATGGCCCTGTTACCTGTGCGAGCCAGCTGGATGCAGGACTTCTCCAAAGCAGATGCTGAGAGCCCTTGATGGTTAATTGATGCCTGGGCAGCCCCTTTCCCTGCGCTTGTCGGGTATATCTGATCCCAGCCTTTACCATGGATTCCTCACTTCTTGTATTTAAGTCTCAGGTAGGAGGAGAGCATCGCTCTGCTCTGCTCTGCTCCTGCAGTTCTAGTGTTAATCTGGGCCGTCCACGTCGCTGTCCTTGTCAGAAAGCCTGCCTTGCCTGCTGGCATTTTTATGGCCTTTCTCTTTGAAGGTGCTTTTACAGTCCAGACTTTGTTTCAAGATTTACTAATGCTTTGTTTGCAGTCTTTCACCATGGAGTGCCTTAAAGCAACCTCATGTAAACTCAATGCTTAATTCAGTCTGGGGGTTTTCTTGCTCCTTCTTCCCCTTTTAATTGCCTGTGCAGTACTGGTTTCTTTGTTGCTGGCTGCCTTTCTGGCTTGAAGGTGAAATGAGGCTTTCTGCTTATTTCCTGTGAGGCGTTTGGAGAGAGGTTCCTACTGCCATCTTTGTGGGGTCCCTGCTTTAATTGGGGTCTCCCCAGGGTACCTCCATGGAGACAGCCTTGCTGTGGTGTGCAAGCTCAGCCTGGCTTTGCAAACCCATCTGCACCCATATGGAGTATCTCGATGTGGGACCTGGTTCTGGGATGTCCTGGCGAGCGTGGCTTTGCTTCCCCTTGTGCTCTAGGGGCTGGAGCTTAACCCCTTTGTGCTTGTTACACACAGGATAAACGCAGCCGTGGTCCTTCTCCCGGCTCTGCCTCCCTCCCGTGTTGTGGAGATGGGTACCTGGAGGGTTTTATCTTTGAGAAGCTGCCTAGATATGCTACAGGATTGGTATTTTCCTTTCAACCTGGGATAATAGCTCAGTCCTGAGCAGCCCCGTTCAAACAGGAGAATCCTGCCACCCATGCCGAGTTTCGCTTCCCTCTGTTGTCGCTGTGGGCATTGCTCTTTTTCTGTCTTCTCGGCATCTTCATCCAGAATTTATGATCTCACAGCTTATTGCCGAAGGAGAGCGTGGAATGACACAAATTCAATGCTCTCATTTCATTACTGGCCTCAGCGGGAGGAGTGGAGGAACCCACACATGAACAGCAAACAACAGAGCTGTGTTTAGAAGTTGGCTTTGGCTGATAAAAGAGCTTTTTTTTCCATATCAGCAAGCTGTTTGTAGCTGCTTGCATCTTTCCTTGTTACCTTTTGAGGAAAAACCACAACTGAATTCACATAAAAGCAGTTTAACCCTTGGCTTCTGTGTGCTCGTGGTAGGCTTTACATGCATGCTTCTCTTCTTTGTTAATTGGCTTCTGTGTGCACTTGTGCTTGATAGGAAGGAGAAAACGTGAATGATCTCTTTTAGCTAAGTGCTGGCTGATACCAACAAGCAGGAACTCGAGCGAGCTCAGGAGCTGAAGAGGTTGTTGCTTTGGTGTATCCTGATATCCCCAAGTTCTCTGCCTGGGACTAGAGTGGAGAGCAGTGATTGATCGTCTAGGGTAGCACATCCAAAAGGTTCAGTGAAGAGATGGGTTCAGCTCATCTCCCTTTGCACCTGCAGGAGGGCTGTGGGTATTCAGATCCACTGGGAGCTGTTGATGTGAGACTTGGAGGTGAACACCCTGATCTGTGCTGCGCGTGAGGTGCGGGAGCCCAGGTGCTCCACTGCTTCCCTTGGGCAGTGCTGTGAGCAAGGGCAGCTCCTAAAGCACGGGTTGGACGAGGCTTAGAGCAAGCTGCTCTAGTGGAAGCTGTCCCTGCCCACGGCAGGGGCTTGGAACTGGAGGAGCTTTAAGCTCCTTCCAACCCAAACCACTCTGTGATCCCACAACTGACTTTTTCCCGTGGCTTCCTGCTGCTCCTCGGGGCAGCAGCTGTGTCCAGGACACGTGTGTGCTCCCCATTCCTGCTTGCAGGGACAGTCGTGCTGTGTTCGCAGGGTGTGTGAGGTCTTATTTCTGCTTTCAGAAGCGGCTGGATGCAGGAATGCGAGCATCTCCCAGTTGACATTTGAGAAGTAACCTCTGCTTTCCTTCCCCTTTACTAAACCTGCGTGTTCCCTACTTGTGGGACACGCCATGTGTCCCCCCCGCCTCTCGTGCTCCCTGCAGCCGGAACGGAGGTTTGCAGGGAGATGGGGAGCAGGGATGTCAGGAGCAGGGATCGCAGCAGTGCTCTGTCAGGTGCGAGGCACATCCTACCCTCTCCTCCCGGCTGTCGCAGGCAGCATTTGTCAGAGCCCCCCCGGCGTGCTCTGTTTCATGAGCTATCACCAGCATTCACTGCTGCTGGCAGCGTTTCAACAGCTCTTAATCCTCTTTGGATCTTTACACACTCTGGCCACTGACAAGCTTCTATAGAGGTGGCAGAAGATCTCCGGATAGCCGCAGTGATGGTGGCGTGTTGGTTTTAATCCAGACCCCTTCTGATCTCTTGACCCAGCCTGAACCTGATGGGGAAATCTGCAGCCCGCTGTCAGAAAGCTGCTGTTTGATGCTGCTGCTTGATGTTCGCAAGGAATCTGGCCTAAAACATCATTAATTTCTAGTGCCTCGGGCTGGCATTGCTGGGGTTTCTGCTTTACGTGTTCCTGCAAGTCGTGTGTGTTGCACTGAGGTTGTAAGGAATGTGCTTTAATGGCAGTGTGAGAATGAGCTGGCAGGGGTTTCTCTTTATGCTTCAATTACTTTCCCTCCTGAAATAACCCTGAGAACTCCGTCTTCTGCTATGTTGTGTTCTTACCTTGGATGCTGTGTGTGGCAGGGGCCTGCGCAGCGGGTACCGAGGTGTAGCAGCGAGTGTTGGAGGTTCTCCGCGTGTTTGTAGCCAAGGAGGAATGCTGAATTAAAACGACTCCAAATTTAGCTCCGAGCATGAAAATGGATTCCCTTTGGAAGTGGGATTTTCAGTGCCAGGGTGTTTGGGGAAGAGCGGGGAGCAAGGGTAGAGCGGCGAAGCCGCTGCGGCAAGGCAGCGGGGCGAAGGAAAGCAATCCTTTTGGTCTTTAGGCTCTAGTTATGTATTCTCATAACTTCTTGGTGTTTTTGGGCTTTGCTACGAAGCATCATTTAATAGCAGGGCAACATCTTTCAAACGAACAGTTCTTTGTTTAGTTTGTTTGTCCTCTCTGGAGAGCTCTCTCCCCATATGACAAAGCTCTGCTGTTCTGAAGTTGGCTCCCCTAAGGCTCAGCTTTATTGAGAGAAGTGAAACGTTTGAGGTGGTTCATTCATTCTTTCTGTGTCTCTTGTTATTTGAGCCCTTACGGTGTCCTTTGGTCATGTCTTTTAACTCATTTCTGCAACTAAGACTGCCGGGAGCTTTATTTAATAATAGTTGGGGTCTCCTGTTCAACTTTTTTCTTTGTGAGCTGCCATTTTATCTCAAGCATCAAATATTGTGAGAGGGAATTAAAAGCGGCGTCTACGTCTTGTAATTTTGTGTGGGATGTGCTCTGTTCGGCTGCATAACTGAATATCAGTTCATGAAGCTCAAGGACTCCACTACCACCGCGGGAAGCTCCGACTGTTTCAAGTGCGCATCCCACACCTTCATCCTGCTCAATAGCCCTTGTCTGCGGGCGGCTCTGCTGGTGTCATGGAAGTGCATGGTTCCCGGCTTGGCTCCTCGCTTGCAACCTTTTGTAGACCTCTGGAACGTTATTCTCTGCCATAGCGTGCTCGGTAAATACTGCAGCTGAAGCAGAACTTGCGTCTGCAGTCATAGAGATGGGGATAGTTGGAGGATTACTCTCTAAGCAGAAGCCCCAAGTGGCAGAAACTGTTGGGGCTGTGCCTGTCTGTTGCGCATTTGTTGCTCATTTAGTGCTTAGGACAAAAGTGAATGTGACTTTCCCAAGGTAGGAAAGGGCCTGGAGGCCAAGGAAAACCTGTTTGGCAGGTCGGCTTGTTGAACCGACCCGGGTTTGAATGGTATGACTGTTTTTTCTGACTTGGGGAAGCGCTTAAAGATGCTGATTCATAGCACTGCTTCGTTGGGCTTTTGAGGGGGGCAAAAGCCGCAGAAAGGTCTGATCCAAAGGCAGGAGGCCAGGTTGGGTCACATGCAAAGATGTTTCCTTTTCATTTTTCAAGCCCCCCAGTTTTCATCTGCAGGTTGAAGGTCTCTGCATCCCTCACCTCGTGCCATGGGCCTTGTGGTTTCTTTGAGGCCGGGTTGCTCCTTTCCCTCGCTGAGATTCTTGCCTCTCCACTCAGGTCCTCACTTGCCTGCTTTTATCAGCTTTCAGATCCGGAGCTATTTCCTATCAGCTCTTTCCCAGCTGTTTCGGTCCCCGTTTGTAGTCGGTGGTGTTGAAGCTGAGGCTGACCCACAGTGCAGGGCAGTTGAACTCTCTCGAATGGACAAGACACGGTTGCGCCGCAATGGCTTTAATCCACACTTTAACCAGCAAATGGACCCGTTGGCTCTTTATCCCTTTCTCGAGGTGGCTTGAATGCCAACCTCACACTGGGTCTCCTATACAGCGTATTGGCTCCTGTTTCCCTGCCACGCTGCTGTTTCACTGCAGAGTGCTGGGGGCTAATGGCATCTGACGGGGCTACTTGCCATTGCCTGGAGGATGCTTCATTTTACGCCTTGCTTTCTCTCTTTCCCAGTTTCTCTCATTTTGATCTCTCAGATCCAGTCCCTGTGAGAAATGAGACTGTATGTAATATGGAAATTGCTTGGGTAGTAATTGGAGAATCAGGGAGACTCGTGCAGCCCATGGAGATAACACTGACATTGACTCACGTTACTTAATGTTTAAAGGCAAATTTAATTAATGGAGCACAGGTCTTGTGGCTTCGTGTGTGAATAAGTAGCAGCAGGGAGCTGAGAGTCAGGAAGGCTGTTTACAGGACAGGGAAAAAGGCTCCATTCAAAGCTCAACTCTTCATTATAGGAAAGGGAAAACCAGGTTTAATAGCACAGAAGTTTGTGGCCGCTACTTACGAGTAAATGGGAGCAGTCATGTCAGTGTGCTGGCAAAATGCGTTTTGAAGTGGGTGCTCCTCAGGAGGTCTCAGTGTATGTCTGTGTCCAAGGTCAAAGCTTGCAACACCCAAGTTTGTTCTGTGAGTTTTTGCTATGTGACATAAATTCAGGCACCAGAGATGAACCACTTGAATACAGCACCTTGAAGGCTCTGAAAACCTGCATAAAGCTTCCCATTAGCCGAGCTTCACCCAGCTTCAGTGATGCAGAGGGCTCTTATCCCTCGCTCCCACAAGGAAGACGCTGGGATTCACGAGTGGCAGAGCTGTCTGTAGTGTTGGGGTTGTGTCTGTCCTTTCCCTTTCGTAACCCCTGGACAATGTGTGTCATCCCATGCACAGGGACCACGGCTGCATTCATGGGGAAATACCTGAGAAAGAAGGGCAAGAACAGTGTTCTATAGAAAGGACTGAACTGGGGGAGATGGGGGCGGGTGGCTGCTAGCTGGATAGCTGTCCTCGCTTCCAATACCAGTTTGTCACTTGTTTGATTGATTATTGCCTATATTCTGCATGTGCCTTTGCAGATGAGCTGCGAGGCAATTGCAGTACCAAGTCCAGAGGCTTTGCCTGGAGCAGCTTTATCAGCGGCGCAATTGCTGGAGCCATTCCCTTCTGTTTGTGCTTAGGAAGCTTGTACATGCAGCCGAGGAGGAATTCCATCTCCATATTCAGCAGCTGAGCAGTTGGGAACTAAAACTCTTTCTGTGCAAGCTCAGGGGAATTTAATGCAAACCTCTTAAGCCCTGCAGCAAGACGCTCGAGCCGCTGTTTGGCAGAGCTGTAGCTGAGACCTGATACGCCTCCCGATGTTGTTAAAAGGGAAAGAGGCTGCATAATTATGTTTTAAAGAAGAAGCCACCAAAGTAGGAGCCCTGAAATGTCAAATGGGTTTTCCAGTGCTGGCAGCCGGGTTTGATGCTGGCATATCAGAAACTCCTGGGATGCTTCAATTCGAGAGCAAAACGCAACCAAACTTAACGCGGTGCTGCAGACGCCTTGGTTTTGTGGTTGCATGGAATAATCAAAGCTGGGGCTGGGTTTGGTGACCTTTCCCCCTCTCTTTCCCTTTGCAAAGCAAAGCTGGAGTTGAGGATGTGTGGCCTTGATGCATAGAAGAAAAGCAACTTTTAAGCATTTTTTGGTGTGTTCTTTGAACTGAATATGCTGTTTGTTGTTGGAAATGGGTATTAATTATAGAAGATAACCCTGTGCCGGGAGAAGATCTGAGCCGCATTTCATTTTGAGAGCTGAATATTCTCCTCTTTGTTTCAGAACGCAGAGATCTACAAGCTGACGTGTGAGCAGTACAAGGAGGCAGCCAGCAAGGCAGAGGAGTGGATCAAGTGAGGAGCCTTTCTGTTCTTTTCAGCAGTTCCAATTGCATTCCGTAGTCCTCCGTGTGTAGCCTCTGGGTATTCCTGTAAGTGGAGTGTGGAGTTACCTCCTGTCAGGTATCCAGGGGGCTGAGGAGCTGCAGGAGTTGTAAGGCAGCACCCTCTTGTTCTGTGCCAAGCTTGACAGAGCTTACTATCAGATTGTTAGATCTTCCAAGGGAGAATGAGGAAGAAGACACAGACTCAGTAACTGTTCCTCTTTAATGTGAGTTTTCCAGGGTTTTCAAGATGGCAATGGAATGTGTTTAATCTACTCAAACTCTGACCCAGTGGGTTGAACCTTACACGTCGCACGATGGGGCTAGTGCATGCGAGGGGGAAGAGTAGCACCACTTGGAGGGTTTTCATTGTCCAGGGAGGAAAAAGGTGACCAGCCCTGTAAATTCCAACCAAAAGAGAGTTATCATTATCTTGAATGTTTTCTTGAATGGGTGTGATGGTTTTTCTGGCCTTTTTTATTGGCCTTGATGCAATTAGCAGACCTTTAATCTTGCCTTTTTACCAGAAGCATATTTAGTGTCTCAGTTCCTTTTGTGTTTGCCAGTACTGTTAGATGGCTTATTGTTCCACATGCACTAACAGCTGCCCAAGAAGAAATATTTTCTCTAATTCTTTAATATTAATGAGTCTAAAGCAATTACACTGTCAAGAGCAGCACTAGGATCTCAGTTGGGTAAACAGTTGGCCAACATGTAGTAAACTGGAGTAGCAACATATGTAGTCCAGTTGGGTCCAGTCCAGACTGTATGATACTTAATTGCAGAAATAGATAATATAGTAGTGATGAATATGTTAGTAGGGTGGGCAGTATATTGTGCTGTCTGTATCTAAAATCATATTTGGCTGCCAAAGCATCACATAACCTGTTGTAATTTCACATTTTTGTTTGGACAGTCAAGCAGTAAGTTGCTAAAGAAGCCAAAACAAGGCAGCTAACACATTGTGAGCTTTTTCATGCCATTTTCCATGGTAGAAATCTAAATTCTGGTTTTAAATGGAATTTAAGAAATTCATAAGACATAAAGTTCTGACAGTCTTTGATCAGCTCTGTCTTGGATTTGCTTCTGCAGATGCGTGGTGAGTTGGTGGGGACTCACATAGCAGTGATTTATCCTTGTGGCTTTATAAAGGAAGAGTTTGAGACCTTGGTTTGTGTTCTTTATTTGCTTTTACAGACTAGAACTAACCTATTTTTTATAGCAGACTTAAGTTTTGATTCCTGAGGTTTCAGTTTCATTTGGTCTCTTCTGTTTCTTGCGGAGGTGGAGGCTGGTAATGTAGGAAGCTCAGGAATGCAGCCGTTCCTCGTAAAGGTTAGTGGCTGAGACCAATGCAAATGCTAATGGCTTCTTTCTTTCAACAGCCAGAAAATGTGTTTATGGTCTTTTAGGATTTCCTTACCCTTTTCTTTGGCCTTTATCATCTGTCAGTCCCTGGCTTCTGGCCTTACTGTACAAGGCTCTTCTATTTGGCAACATGAACTTGAACCATCGATACCTGTACATCGAAGAGTCATTGCTTTTCCTCATCACTGCAGTATATAGCTCTCTTAAGGCAGTAGCAATGATCCTTTTCAGAACCATTGCCTTGGTGTACAACATGTTAATGAGTGCACATGTCTCGTGTGTTATGATAAGGCTGGGACGGGGTCAGGGAATCTTCCTTTGTACACTGGTGCTCATGCTTCACTGGTAGGATTGGAAGCCTGCTTGTTGTGGCGTCCTCTGGTTAGGCACTGCACATTCAGGTCTTCCTACAGCCTGTTTATGGTAATAAATTACAAGATCCTGTGACTTCAGTGGAAAGAACAGTTTGCTGATCCTGTTCTGTGCTCTCTTACAAGACATACAAGCACAGTGAGTGCTAAGACGGGTAAGACTGATTTACACAGATCTGGTAGCTTGGTTGGCAGGAATAAACTGATACTCCAGCACAATGACATGAACTGGAATAGAGTCAAGCTATGAATGAAGCACAGTCCTGTGCTGGACTACGACAGCTCCTGTAACAAAAGGAGCCCAGGAGTGGCACTGCCTCCATCCACAGAGGAGAGTACATCCCCTGCCCATAGCGTCTCTTCCCTAGCTTGTATTATCTCTGTTTCACTGTGAAGTCTGACCTAACCCTGGGTACTTGTGCCTTGTGAGACCAATCTACCCTGCATGGGTTGTCTCCTGCCATGTGTATCGGCGGGGCTGGTGGAGGAAGAGGGGAACAGAGCTGGGGCTCCTTCCACAGCCTGTGTTTGGAGCCCGTGTTGGAGCAGAGATAAGAAAGAGCTGTAACAAAAATCCAGTGTTTTCTTGGCATTTATCGACTTGTGTAGTTCCGTTATCAACACCTATAGCTCTGCACAAGTGGTCAAGCGTTCCGTGGGATCTTTCCTCTCCTTAGTGATTATCAAGTGTTGCAGGTTTTAGGAATGTTGTACAATGGTTCCACCCGTGACCCTTCACAGCAGGCTGGTACGGTCGGCAGGTAAACCTTCCTGTTGCCTTTCGAAACACAGGTGAGGTACTGAGTGCTCAGCTTCCTACTAAATCACTGGCACAGTCCGTAGCTCTTGGGCTTTGATGCCTGCATGGCCAGATTGTGTAGTGGACTTTGTTCCTCGTCTCTTCACCTGAGCCCAGCCTGCTTCTGCCTCCTGCTTCTTTGTTCTGGGCTCTATCCAACCAGTTTCTTCCTCCCAGGAAGAAGATCCTAGCAACAACAAACCACTGAGCACAGCTTTCAGCACCTTCAGCAACTTGCCCTCGTTGCTTCCACGCTGTGGTGAATTGGACACATGCCATGGACATATTGTCTCAGTGATGTTGTCCTAATTGGTGCATTATGATCTTTCTCTTTTGTTAACCAACAGAATGGAAGTCTGGGGACCTAGAACGTTTCCCCCTTCCTCCCCTGTTTAGCAAACCGTGCACATCAGTAACCACCCACAAAGGAAGCGGCGTGTAAATAAAAAGCCAGTGCTCCCTGCCCTTCGCTTCGTTCCACATCCTTTTCTCAGTGTTCATAAAGCCATGACTCAGACTGGGTTTAGAGAAGACAACTTGCTAATCCCCTCCCTGCTACAGAGAATAAAATGGCATTTCATTCCAAGCTCTATTAATGCGCTCGCTCCGGGGATAAAGCAGCACTCCCAAAAGGCACTGGCCAAACTTCTTGTTCTGTTGCGTTGTCTTTGTCTTCTTTGGAGTGTTACATTTAGATTAGCTCCTGAGGATTAAATGTTATTACAGCCCCTGAATCTGTTAAGGGGAAGGAAAAAACCATCAGTAAAGAGGTTATGGCTTAGTGCAGGCACTCCAGACTTACCCTCCGAATGCTGGGTTGGAAGAATTTGATTTCGGTCCTTTTGTGAAGGTTGTCTTATCGTGGCTCACGGTTATTTGTGTAGCTGTTAAATGTGGATGCAAGGGCTGGCTCGGGCAGGATGTGACTCGCTCAGAGGGAAACCTGCAGGAGCGGGGTGAGGGGATTAGGGAGCTGTTAGAAGGTAAAGTTGTTCCGACCCCGAGTTTCCCTCCGAGATCTCCTTATGGTTTGCAGGGCTGCTGCTGAAGCTGCTCACCGGTGGCTGTGCTGCTTCGCCTGTTGTGGCGAGAGGATCGTTATCAAGGAGTGCATAAAGAACATCAGTATCTTATCCTGATAGAGATCAGCCTTGAATCCAAGGCAGCTCTCCGGTGGAGAGACTGCCAATGAGATTTACTCCATATGGGACTCAGTATCTAAGAGTTCCATTTAATGATCCTAAGGTCTTTAATCTTAATGGGCACAAATATTTAATGTTAGAGAAACTGGCATGTGGTTAAGTGTCCTCTTGGGCTGAACGTGGAGAACTGTGCTGACCCAGTTGGGGATAAGGGGGAGAAAGTTCATAAATGGGCAGTCTGCTGGGACCAGGGAATTTATGGCTTTCAATACTCATGGAAATGAAGCTTTTATTGAATCGTGCAAGACCTCATGAGGCTGATGCCCTCCACTTAAAATGGCAGCGCTAAGTGGAACCCAGAGGAGCTGCCTTTTCCTTTCTTCTTTTATGCCATGTATGTGTAGATCTGGGAAGCGTATGGAGTGATGTGGTGGTACTTGAGTGTATTGCTCTGGAAATCCACTGTGAGGCCTCAGGTATTTCAGCAGAGGGCTGGACCCTGAAGCCAAGCCCTGAAATAGCTGTTTCGTGGACAGGCGCGGGGAGCAGGAGGGTAAAGACATCATAGTTTTCCAACAAGATTGCTCCGGGATTTCTCCTGTCATTAGATGAGATAAATGATTAATTCAGTGTTGAAATTAAAAGCCTCTGCAACCGGGATTTATGAGTTTTCAGGAGTAAAAGACTGATTACTGCTGGGAGCTCATCCCCCACCTTATCCCAGCGTAGCGATTAGAGCCTGCGATGAAGATTCCCTCACAACAAATGCTTTGGCTCCATCCCAGTCCTGTTCCTCCCTCAGTGCTTGGTTTCTGCGAGTTGCTCCTGCTTCTGTCTGCGCTGAGCCTGTCTCTTGTAATCCTTAACTAAAGAGACGAGTTATTAGTCAAAGCTTTGCTCTTTCTCACGTCTATAAAGTCATCCTAAGTAGGAGATTGGAATGTTGCTGTAGGAGACCTCAAGGCATGAGTTTCCCCCGAGTTATTTCAAGTGAGGGTGAAATTGTGAATGGGTGAATTTTGACTTTGTCTCATTTTGCAGGGTGTGAATGTTACGGATTATTCCTATTTTTTAGACCAAATTTTCACTCTTGAAAGCTTATTGGATTGTTGTTTTTTATCCAAGCGATGGAATCTTCTTCCCGACGTTCAGTTCTTGGCGATCACCAAGGTGCTGGTTCTACATAAGGCTTTCCTTTTGCCCAGTTAGTAAAATGAGGCTCTCATCTCACGTTCACAGTGTTGTCTCTCCTCTCACGCGTGATGAGGGGTGACTAATGAATCAGTGCAACGAACTGAGGTTGCAGTTCTGTCAGTGCTGAGGAACCGCTGTCAAATGTTAATGTATCCCTTCAAAACGGCAGGAGCATTTCTTCAGAGTACTTTGCTAGGGCTTGGGAGTTTGTAATGTAAAATAAGACCTGAACAGCAAAGGAAGAGGTGCCAAAGACTCCATGTAGTCTGTTAAGGATGTTTCTATTGCTATCGATTTTTACATGGAAAGCACTTGTATTCCGTAGTAATGTTGCCATTATAAACCCTTAGATCAGGGTTTGTTGGCAGGGCAAATCCAGATTGTTTTCGAAAGCAGGGATATTTGTGCAGCTGTTAAAACAAACCTCAGACATTCTTTGTGCATCGCAGTACATGAAGTATTTCTGTTCGCAGCTCTTTATCATGGGGAATGCAGTGAAAATAGAAGCAGATCTCTGCCCTCAGATTGGGTATTACACATTCCACTGTGTTACTGTGGTGGATGCGAGGTCTTCACAGCGGTTTATTGTGTGTTTAGATACAGTGACAGATCTAAAGTCCAGAGCTGCTTTTGCCTTTGGTTCCCCCTCCCTTGGCTTGAGTTGGATGTGCTCAAGGCCAAGGTGGATGGGGCTTGGAGCAAGCTGCTCCAGTGGAAGGTGTCCTTGCCCATGGCAGGGGTTGGACCTGGATGAGCTTTAAGGTCCCTTCAACCCAAAGCATCCTGTGATTCTATGCCATTGGGAAAAGGTATCATGAATATAAATCAGTGCCCCAGCTCAGCTTATCCCCACTGTGGTTTTGTGCCTCTGTCTTCCAGTGTGTGTTGTGTAGTGTGTTTGGGGCAGTAACACAGAACTGATTTGTAGAGCATTGAGGTTAAAGTTATCTGGGGAAGCCTTCCAAAAGGAGCGGTGAATTAAAGATGTCAGAGGCAATAATGCCTGAGAAACCACTTGTTACCACTGAATTAATGACTTGTTTGCTAATGAGCAGCCTCAGGCTAAGTTGAGGTAACGCTGCAAACAATCTGGTCATTAGTTCAGTGACAGCTGAGTTCCAGGGCAGCGCTGCTGTTTGGAGCAGTAATTGTGTTCCTGGTTCTGAGCGTTGTGCCTTTGCTTACTGCTGAGTCAGTCTCCTGCTGGGGTGATGGAGGGATGACAGGAAGGACCAAAGGCAAGTGTCAGAGCGGGAGAGGAGAGAAATAGTGTGTTCTGTGGGTCAGAGCTGCTGTATCTCCTCTCTGTGGAAACAGGGACCATGACAGGATGCTGTGGAGACCTTCCATCGTGGCAACCCTCTGCACAGAGAAAGTTGGTGGTGTTTGGTGTTGGCTGATGAGAGGCTGAGGTCCTTTCCTCCCTTAAAAAGGGAGAGAAAACCCCTCTCTGCCATCACATCAGGCTTTGATGGCTTAATTTGTTTGGTGTAATTCCCATAGCTCATGAAGTTGCTCTGATAAAGTATGGGTTTAGGCTGTTGGGTCCCATCAGCTTTTGGAGTCCCAGAGTCAAGTGGTGCTCAGCCTTCTATGAGAGCACCTCTTGTCTGGGACATGCACACGCCACAGCAGCCACAATCGGAGCTCATTTGGTCACATTTGGAAGATTTGCTTGCTCAGGGATGAATATTGTTTCTTTGGAGAGAACTTGTCAGCATTGAGCTGACTGTGAGTGGCACGAACAGCACACGATGGAGCAGCCTTAAGTTGGTCCGGGTCTCACTAACCCACCTGAGACATTTCATGTGCTCTTCTAACTTAAACCTGTGTTTATCTACATTACTTTTTGTGAGGGTGTTTTCAGTTCTTTGAGCACTTCCTGAAATGAGAATATTCAAAGCCAAACCCCAAAATCCCAGCCTCCCCCCAAACCAGCTTCCAAGGCTTTGTGCGTGCCCTTCGGAAGCACCATCACTGATGCTCTCAGGGGGATGGGGGGGCTGCTTAATGGGGATCTTGCTGAGTCAGCACTTGGCAGATGGGTCTGCGTGGTAAAAGGGGAGCTCTCAGTTTGAAGATCAAGGCACGTGAGCAGAGGCAAGGGGGTTATTTGCGTGCGGTGAATGTTGAGCTTCAGATCCCACTTGAGCTTTAATGCTGTGGTTTTGTTTGTTCTTCTCCAGACTGCGTTTCTTCATCTTTAGCAGAGAGGTGGTCAGGGTTTCCCTTTCGAAACATCGCTCTGTTAGCAGTCTGACATCCTTCCCAGGTCATCTCGCCCAGGAGAGCATTACTGACCCTGTCCATCCCTGTGTCCTGTGGCTGTATGCAATCAGCGTATCACTGCTTCAGTTGCTTGCTTTAGAGTGTATCTTGGGGAGGGGTTTTAGAGACCAATGGGGTTGTCCCAGCAGGCAGTTCCCAACTAAATCCCAGCCATTCAGCGCTACCACAGCCCATTCTTAGGGCCTGTGCTGTGTACATGCTGTAAGCTGCATGATTCCCCTTCTGACCCAAGATCTTAACCAGTTTTTAGACGCTGTTTTCTATCTGAAGAAAGAAAATCCCTATTCGGGTCACTTGTTGGGCTGTGTGTTGTTTTCACATTCAGTTATTGCTTGCTATATTGCTTTTCTGCCTTGTGGGAGCTGAGCCAGCTTCCTTTCTGATTCAGAGAACTCCTTCCAGCAACAAGATTCTGACTCATTCCTGCTTGGCTTCCAGAGACCATTTTGCTGCTAACTTTAGGCTCTTCATCTTTGCTAGTCAACTTTTAGTAGCTTGGCATCTCTGGAAGGAATGGTTCATGGCTTTGTGGGCAGGAGATCCATTGCTGTGAACTCCTGTGTCTCTTGGCAAGGGAAGGGGAAGGCAGTAGTGTTCCTTTCATCTTCCAAACCGGCAGTTTCTCACAACTCGGTGTTCTACCGTCATGATCAGTAAGGAATTTACATCCAAACCTACACTGGAATTATCCACTTGTGGGGTGAAGCTTCTCATTATTCCGAACCACTTGCCATCTGCCATGCAGAATGCTGATAGGACTCATTAGTTATTGCATCTGTGGGTCCATCAGGATAGGGATCGTTTTGGTTTATATGGGTTTATAGGTGGTTTTCATGTTGCTACCCTCCTGCTCCCCCAGAGCCCCCCACCACCACCCAGTGCCTGCAGCTCATGGGGTGCTAAGGAAGTGCAATTTGGTTGCAACCGCCCTGGGCAAAGCACAATGAAGTCTTTTAGGGTGACCCATTGGTCACATGGGGAATGACCACTTGTATGTGAGCATAAACCATGTTGGAGGACAAAGGGGTCTGTGATACGTTGGAGTAAGATGAAGAGCGGGAACCGGTCCTGGATGGGTCACACAATTTGCTTCAATTTCATCACTGAAACGCAGAGATTGTTGTTGGCCTTCCCAAATTAGAGGTTGTTACAGAAAAGTGCTACATTTCAGTTATTTTCCACATCAATCTCTGTGTTCTACTCTGGGCTTTGGGGTGGTTTTTCTGTTTGATGAAGCAAACGTGGTTGGGTCAGGCTGTTTTCCCTGCCTGCAGTGCAGCGACACCACAAGCTGCTGACGCTTGAGGTTTGGATGTTGTGTTAACTTTTGTTCTCAGTAATAGAATCTGAGTACTTCTCTAAATACAGCAGAAGATTTTCAGAACAGCTTCTGCATATCCGTGATGGGAAGGAGAGGAGGTATCAGTGCTGGCAAGGACAAGGGTGCGCCGGGTGCATGAATTGCAGCGGGGAATTGCGTGGCGGCTTCAAGCAAGCTGTCAAACCAGGAATGGAGACTGGGAAGCACTTGAGTGACAAATCCTGTGGGATCAAGAAGTCACGCAGAAACTCGCGGCACTTTCTAAGCATGCATTCATCAGGCAGTGCCATGGAGAGGTAGGGTGAAAACTGGGTGACCTGTTCTTGAAAGGCAGCGGTCAAGGGGGAGAAAGAGAGAGGGGAAGTAGTGCAGATGCTGCAGGCAACGTGACAAGGCGTATGGGAAGGGATAGAAAGAGAGGAACACGATGGCTACAGCTGAGATTTGGAGGTGGTGCCCTTACCCTCATGAAAATTGGCACCTTTTCTCTTAGCCCATCTTCTGTTGCTCTACACAACGTTCCCGCTGCTCCTTCCGCATCAGTGGCAGAGCCTGGTGAGCGGTGTTTTGAATGCAGGAGGCTGATCAGAAAGATTTCCTTCCCGATCACATTAGGGTATCCTCCCGAGGCTCGCAGATTGTTTACACTGGGCTGAGTTATGTAGCTTAAGTGTTATGGAATTTTTAGTAGGCATTTGAATAATCTGTTAAGCTCCTTCCATCTCTTATTTCTGCTGCCAAACTGCTGCAGACAGGAAAGCTGGAGAGGGACTCTTTACAAGGGCGTGTAATGACAGGACAAGGGGAACGGCTTTAACCTGCTAGAAGGGAGATTGAGATGAGCTCTTAGGCACAAGTTCTTCCCTGTGAGGGTGCTGAGGCGCTGGCACAGGGTGCCCAGAG
>JAOEHY010046558.1:0-32058 GCA_025447955.1 Psilopsiagon aurifrons
CTGCTTCCTCCCAGCTTCCCCTCCTCCCTGGCAGAGCATGAGACTCAGAAAGTCCTTGGTCAAACCAAACATTCTAACCATAACTATAAACATTGGTGTTATCAGCGCTCTTCCCTGGCTGAAAGTCGAAAACACAAAGCTACACCAGCTACTAAGAAGGAAAAAAATTACTACTACTGCTGAACCCAGGACAATGTCCATCAGCAGTGTTGCTAATATCAGCCCAAATGATCACTTTTTGTTTCTCAGTTTCCCACTTTCCTTGCAGAGAGTAACTCCTTTAGGCACTAACAAATTTATTAATTTATAGAGATATTTCTTTTACCCTAAGTAGAACCTTTTCCACAGAAAGTACCAATTTTAAGAAGCAGGCATCCACTCCTGAAATAGGAGGGATCATTACAAGAATGGGCAGCAAATGAGAGTACCCTTCAAGCACATCAAGATATTTCAAGATCTAGCTGCATGTACACTGAGCCAAAATAAACTGCAACTACCATAGAAGACAGCAGTCTTGTGCTGCTGTGCTCCTGCTGCTGTTTGAAAAAGAAAAACCAAACCAAACCAACCCCAAAAAAACCCACAAATTAAAAAGCTTTATTTTTGTTTATATTTCTGTTGCGTCTTTGGTACAAAAATTGAGGATGTTCTTGGTGCATGAAGAAGTAGAACAAGACTTATTTTCAGCTGGGATTTCAGCTAATGTTGGATCAAAATGTTAAAGTGAATATAAAACAAAGGCTTCAGCGTAGGTTTTAGCCTGCTGTATTAGAAAACAAATCCATAATATGCCTGATTATAATGGGAATTAAAAACATTCACTTGTGCTGGTTGGGCTCTTTTTTTTACCCTTTCTTTCTTTTTCCTGTGACACATACAGTTACTTATTGAAAGGGCACAGTCATTCTGCCAATTTTTACAGTTATGGTTAAGTCTTCACACAGCCTCCAGTGGACCTGTTTCTGAAGTAAACAATGTTTGCCCCAATGTGTTGCAAAGATAAGTGGCTAATGCATCAAAGCAATGACTTTGGGGGTTGAATTAATTCTGACTTTCTTCTCCACAAGCAGATATCTGTAATACAGTATAGGCACTGCCAGTAATTGCAGAAGTGCCTTTGATGAGATCTATGATGCACCTCTCTTTTTTAAAGGAAAAATAAGACGTGAGTAGGAGTTCTTGACAGCCAGCATTTGAAGAGGCGATCAATTCTTATGCAGTGAAGTTCTCTATTATGTCACATGCTATTTCATTTATTTTATCAGCTTGAGAAAAGCTATTTGGCTAAATTCATGCCTATAACAGCTATGACATCAGGATAGATATTGGCTCATTGATTTTATATTCCTTAGGCTGCTCAAGATTCGGTTTGGAAATATGAATAGTATGAAATATGTTTTCTTATGTTGAAAGAAATAAAATGCAGAAGTTTTGGTTCCTAACTGTCTGATTCTTGTTCTGGCATAAACAGTACTAAGAAAAAGAGTATACACTGGCCAAGCCATGTGACTGATTTTCTTAAGCTGAAACAAGTTCCTTGTGTGAATCCCTATCTACTAACACAAATGGTAATAATCTTTTGACTAGAAGAGAGCCAAAATTTGTTCCTGACGGTTTTAGATTATTATTGCTATAAATAGATTAAATGTGACCTTTTTCATGTGTTAATTATCAGGATATTGAAACTGCAGGTTTTGAATCTGCTTAGTGTCCAGATGCCTGGAACAGTCTGAATCCTGCTAAAACTTCCTGGCCCTGTGCAAGCAGATAGCAAAAGGCCAGGACCCAATCCCTGGATTCAATTTGTGTAGCAGCTTATCCCACATGCAGCTGCACTGTCACCAGCAGTAAGAGTTGCAGAACCTTATCCAAATGAGATTTCTAGATATTTTATGGGTATTAATTCCATCCTCCAATTTCTTTTGTTGTTTTTGGTTAATCTGCCAGAACCCTAAACTTTAACTTCTCCCATGCCACAGCTGGATACAGTGACTTTATAGTGATATAGCCTGTTTCTAGGCTGAGGGTGTAATGATAAAGTACATTTTGCTAGAAGATAACCTCTCTTTCCCTGGTACCTTTGTTACTAATTCAAGATGACAGAGAGGCACAAACCAGCTTCAAACACATTTTATTCTCACTTACTGGAGCATGTGTACAAATCTCAGGATTTGCACAGATGATCTGTGGGTATGACTTTAGTGAGTATATCTGAGTTCCAAAACCACTGGGAGAATCAAACACATGCTTTTAGCACATTGCTGAAGACAACTGAGAACTTTTCAGCACACCTTTAAACCAAGTGCTGCAGATCCTCTAGCTGCCTACAAAAGAACTGTTACATTGCCTAGAGCAGTACAACTGTTGCCACACTAGGTGAGGTCCCTGGAGAGTATGTTTGCCAAGATGGCATGACCTGTTTAATTGAGCTTTGGAAGATGTGTCTGTACAGCTTGCAGTTCTGGAATTAGTACAGTCAGCTCTAGAACATCTCTGTATAGTCTGCATGGGCAGGATAGCTCCTTAGCTTTGCTTTTTTATAAAAATAAAGACATTATAAACAGTAAAGAGATGGTGAAATACCTTTATAAGTGAGAAATTCAGTAGTCTCAAGTGTAGAGTCAATGTAGAATCACCAAGTCCTGTTATGTACATACATCACAACCTGCAACCTATAGCCCCTGCAGCATGGCTGCTTGGTCCCCCCTATCACAAGTGTATGCTTGAGACTGAGAAACAGCAAAGGATGGATTCTGTATTGTTCTGGTACTTGTTGCAGGAGTTGCAAGCTAATGATTTAATGGAATAAATCTGGCTATTCTGTGATCTCTAAAAAGGCTTTTCCTAGCCTCTGATCCTTGAAGAGCAAAACCTTACCTGAGCCTAATGTCATGCATGCTCTGTCATGTGAGAATTACCAATTTATTGGTAAGCCCAGCTCAAAAGGCAGACAAAAAGTATTACCCTGTTTGAAAAATCTATTCATGTCTTTTCTAGTAAGTGAGGGCAATTGCAAGCATGAGATTGGCATCAGAAATTTGACCGAGGTCCCAGACACATGTAAAGGTTTCTGGCAGTTCTTTCCAATAGGCCATGAACTAACCTCTTCTTTTGTTACATATACTCATTTACATTTGGGTGCAGCACAGGCCTGTGTACCAATGCAAATAATTTAAAATTAACTCTCAGTCTTTTCTGGCTCTATAGTATAAGTTCCAATGCAAAATGTACAGAACACCCACGTAACCCATGGCTTTTAGATCTCAAAGTAAATGTTTTCACATAATCATGGATTGCATCCAAGCAAATGTCTGTAAGATGACATTTCTGGAAGCTTTTGCATCTTTACATTATATTTAGTTTACACAATATACTGTACAACTGGAAAAAATGGCCATATGAGCCAGACCAACATTTGACCTCTTGTAGAGTGCCTTTGAGAACAGGCTATTTCTCTGCCCTCCTCTATGCTAACACCTTTTACATCAGACAATTTCCAAATCAGGAATTTCTTTGAAGTTTCTAGTCTTTCTTCCATAGTTTACTTTTCAAAACATCACAAGGCCAGTGGAATTCTTGTATTCATGTGCTGGGGGCCCCCATGCAAACCAGCCAGGGTCTGAATTTGCCTCTCTTCTTGTCGTGGTTTACACTTCTTTATATCCACCTTATTTTCCTCTCTCTCTGAGGCAGTCCTGTTCCAGTCTGAGTCATTGGGGGTCCCCAGAGTTTCTGGGTGGAGTTGAAATTTGGACCTCCTGGCCCTACCATCACACAGCCTTTGTCCCAGAGGCATCATCCACCTTGTTTCTCAACAGAGCTCAGCACAGCCAAAGTGCTGGAGCACCTTTGGTGTTAAGGGAGTGGGGCTACTTGTCTCTGTAAAGGCCCTCAAATCTACATGAAATTGATCCAAAACCATTTAGAGTAAGGGAACTAACACATTTGTACTGGAAATGTATCAAAAGGCAAAATCCAGCACCTTCTATCATCTGGCTTTCTAATACCATGCATGCTGTTTCCAGGGCTTCTGTCAAAACAGGCAGTGAGCTGTTCTCTTTGTGGGACCTGCTGTGAGGAGGGCATGATGGGGAAATAATTTCCTTTTGAGTGCTTTTGAGTATCCTATGGAGCCTGATCCAAAGCCCACTGCAGGCACTGAAAGTTCTGCCAGAGGGACTGTAATGTTCTTTGTATTAGGCTTCAGCCTATTCACACATCAGCAAATTATTATTATTTTTCTGTCACTGGTTTTACAGAAACTGCTGCAGGAGCAGGGAGAGGAAATATCTCCATTTCTTGGGCATAGGTGAAAGATTTTTCTTGTTACTTTTAAGATGCTGTGAAGTTCAAAATTGCAAGAAGAGCCAGTTGTCTCTGCTCAGATATCTCAGAACACAGCAAAACTTCAGTTTTATTTAACTTCTATTTTTCATTTTCCCTAAATTTTTCAAATATGTTGTTTAGTGAGAAAAATCAGGCAGATGGGGCAGAGATCTCTGTCATTTTCAGCTTTTTATCTTATTTTGCTGTGCAATACTCCCTAGCTTGCAGAAGACAATGTCTTTCTGATGGGAACTGTGACTTCTTTTGGACAAAGGAAGAAAAGCAAGAAGTAGAAAAGCTGGATGATACAAGAAGTAGAAGATATGAGAAGCTGAGTGACAAGTAAAGAAGTTGGCTTTCTAAGAAATAAATTGACTGTGGTGCTCCTCAGAGGAGAACGGCAAGTGCTGAATGTAAATTACAGGCTTTTTCACTTGGTTTACATTGTTTGTGCCTGCAAACTGGTACTTCTTGAAATGAATGTTCCCTTTCAGTTTCCATCCTTATTTTGTCCTCTGTCTGTCTACCACTAGACTCAGCTACTCCTTACAGGGTGGCTCTTGGATCAAGGTCCCGGGAAACGAGGTGTCAGTTGTCCACATCCCCACCTGAGACACAACAGGACAGCTGATCCTGATGCATAATCCTGAGGATATGTTCAAGTATTTCATGCCTCAGGACAAGGGATGGTTTGGTGAAGATCTGCTTCTTGCACAATGCGGAAGCATAGTCTGGATGCTAACACCACCCATACCTAGACTGGTCTGATGACCCACTTGCGCAGTTGACTGGTACCAATGTAGTAAACAATACTGAAATAAAGCTCTTTGCCCCCAGCAGCATAAATCAGAAGGGAACTCTTGCGCTGCTTCTTTACACGCTCCAGCTGTGCAGATAGGGAAGTTCTAGAAGCAGCTGAGAGGAAAATTTGTACATTTGTGCTGTGAGGTGGGTTCTTCAGTGTCTCATGAGAGACAAGGTCATGTATCAGCCTTCTCCCCAGGACCAGCATAATATAACTTTTCTCTACCTAATCAACTATTTCCATGGAACTTGAATGTTTTTTATTTATTTATTTATCTGTGAGGCTGCTGCTGCTTAGTCTATTTTAGAATTGATCAAAAGGTTGAACAGCTAAGGGGTTGGGCAAAGACACACTGGCATGCCTACACACATACATGCAAAAGCAATATGTGGTGTTGTAAACCTTTTCTTCTTGAACGACTGGCAAAAAATGGACTTTCTTTCCACAGCTAGAGATTTAGCATTGCTCACAGCTAGTAGGTTCACCTTAGGAAGGAAGACAGAGTAAACCATTAATTATGCTGTGTTTCCTCCCCACAATTTAAAAAAATCTTAGAAATTTTTGAAAAAACAAAACCAGCAAGTCTTTGAAAGGGAACACCACTGAGGTACAATGTTAGTGAAACCAGTTGTAGTCAAGACAGGGCTTTTAAGAAGATGGAGTATTTATAAACTGCCCTATAAACTGATAAGGCTGTATGATTTTATGCACCATAATTGCTCTTTGCTACATCCCAGGACCAGTGAGAGGAATGTGAAGCTTCCCATCAAACTATTTGTCAGTGTAAGAGAATGTTTAACAGGAAAATAAAATAGTTAACATCCTTTAAAGTAGGCTTAAAAACTTTAAAGTAATATGTGTCTTTAAAAACTTCAGGAGTGGATTCTTTATGGGAAACTCAGAATTTGAAAACATGTTGGGAGTAGAGTCAAAATATTATGAGCAGTGCTCTGCAGTAATGACACATATCAGCAGTATTTGTAACCAGAAGAACAATGTGATAAATTTTAATCGCAAGGGACCAGGCTTTGTGGGAAGTGCCTAATACACAGACATCCTTTATAGGTTTCCAGTTATGACCTATGTCTAAAAGACATTTTAATGATAACTAAGGAAAGTAGATGGATTGTCTTCCCAGAGTGTTGAAGGTCCTGTTTGTTGTCATCTGCAGCTTCTATAAAGACCAGAGATTTTCAAAGGTACTCTTCTGTCCTGCTATCAGCACGCAATACCGCAAGGATGGGACTATCTGAGATAAAACATGCCAGAGACATGTACTCCTCAGGATTTCCTGTGGGAGTCTGATCAAGAGAAGGCAATATTAATAAATATAAATTCTGGAACATTGTTATCACAGAACTGTGTCATGTAGTTTATTCTTGAATTCTTATAACCCCTCTAGTTTTCTCAGGCAGTTCAAGCATTTAACTGCAACTAGTCAGAGTGTTAGACCTCCCCACTGGGACAATTGTTTTCAGTTACATTAAAGGCTCAAAGGCTTTGATAGACATGCCAAAGCAAGGAGTTTAGCTTGCTGAATACTTTAACTCTTTGAACTAATGTGGGATCTGGGAGTCCCCCTACTCTTGGACCTTGAAAATGCTTAAAAAATAGATGTAATCTGGAAGTAGATTAGTGCCAAAAATATGTAATAGTCCTCCCTTTGAGGATGCTGTTGCCCTTTTTTTTTAATTTATTTTCACTTTCTTGGAAGTGGTAGAGGGAGTATAACAAACACATTGTTTTTCTAGAGACGATGAATTAGGCTAGCAAATGAAATACCAGTAACCACAGCCTTCATTAAAAAGTGAATTCACTTACATTTTAGATCTTCACAGTCTTCATTGAAAAGTGAATTCACTTACATTTTAGATCTTCAGAGCTATCTTTTGTTTCTAAGGTCCTCAGCAGGGGCTTTTCTTAGTGGCGAAGTGAAAATACCAATGTTCAGTGGATGGCTTACTTCTCCTAGAAGAAGAAACAAGGAGCAAGGAAAAATCCTTAAAATAAGCTGATCCCATGAGATTTTTTTGGCCAAAGTGCAGTACACTATGCAGCGTAGCATATAATGTCATTGTGCTTATGGGAATCTCCAGGACACCTTCTCTTCAAGGTTCATTTTTCAGAAATTGCTCTAAGCTGTTTGCATTAACAGAACAGTTTGGATACTCTCTGCCTTTACAGGCTAACACTCAGGTTTGTCTAAATAGATGGTTGTTTCAGGAACTTAATCAAACATTAGTTCTGTGACAGTCTTGCCTTATAGTGAGTTCATATTAACATACAGGCAGTGGTGGTACTGCATGAGTGCTTCAGGATAGTTTCCACTGACTCCTGCTATCTCCACTTCCTTTCTCATCCAAGACAAATCACAAAAGTCAAATAACAAAAGGTAGTCCGTTTCATGTTATGCTAACTCAGTGGAACAGTAGCTTCTAGACAGGAAACATGGGCTAAAAGACAGCTGTCAGTGAGTAGATCACACTCTATATTGTATCACAGCTTTGTTGAGAGTATCTTTCTTCATAATTTCCTAGGAGAGCGGATTAAATCTCTGCATAAATATAATTTGCAAAAGACTGTCCTACTCATTCCAAACAGAAAACTAGAATCTGCCTTTCAGACAACGTGATATTTTTGCTGTTCAAGTCAGAACATGCTATGCGCTTTGATGAAAAGAACAGCAGAAAGCAACTAAAAGCTTAGCACTAAATAAATATAATACACATAAATGCTTTCAAAAAGGAGCTTTCATAATTTTTGCTTTCACAAAGATCCTATGAACTCTATAAAACATAAACAATACCTCGTAACGAAACACTGTTATTTCAAAGTTGACATCACATCTGACTCAAAGCGTGACTTTTTGATTGGGATTAAATTCAGTTTATTTAAAGGTTTTAGTATAACTCCTTAGTTATCTAGAACACAAGATAAACATAAACATAACATTTATCTTACAACTAAAAATGCTGATAAGTATAATTTACATAGTTAAGACATATATTTCTTTCTTAAATTCTTTTATTATACATTTGAGAGCATTTTGTATATAGAAAGGTCACCGTTACATATGTTAAGACGGTCAGCACTCTCTTGTTTATATGGGGGTTTGTGCAGTTCAGAGGGAAAAATAAGGTAAAAAAAATAATCACACCCGGATGCCTAAAAATCAGCAAGTCAGGACCTACACATGAAAAACACATCTTTGCACTGTCTTGCTTTCAGAATAATTTGAGAATGTTCAATTTAGATTACTGAGAACATTGCTGAAGTCTCATGAATATAAAACCTGGGTTCAAGTACCCTGATGGTTAAAAATATGCAAATCTCCAAGCAGCAGTTTTTAGTTAAAGCTCAGTCCAGCTGATAGCTCTGGCTGTCTTCTGTGGGTCCTGCTTGTATTTATACCTGGATTTACCCTGCATGTTAGGAGAAGTGTTGTGGTGAGCAAAAATGACCTTTCATAACCCACATATTAAGCAAATGATTGATTCTTTACAGAATGAGAAGCAAAAGCTAACACCCTCAGGGTCAGGATTGTATTTCTGGATTTGTTGAAGGTTTCTTAAACTGTGCTGTGGAATCCTAGCATTGTCAAAATACAAACATAGGGAGACAGCCTGACATTATTATAAACCCCAGAAAATTAATGCTTCACCTCAGAATCAATCACTTTCAGGTGTGGAGTGACTTGGTGGCGAAAATTTCCAAATTACATAACTACCCAAGACTTCCCTTAAGTATCTGGGGTCAGTTTTAATACTCATATCCCAGGAAAATATCCTCACATTTCACCTCATCTAATTACTCAATTGTTAGGTTAATCAAATAACAAGTATCTAATGTGTTCGCTATGGTATCTCTTGCTGGATTACTAATAAAATCCTTACGATAAAGTGAAAATGGTATGAGAAGAAGTCAATGCCTTTTAGCAGTGTGTGAAATGCTTACTTCCCTGCTAGTGTGAGCAGACTACAGTACAATTAAAATACAGGGCTACTTCAAACAGCCACTCACATGGTTCCTCCCAGGAAAGAGCCTGTCTGGATCAAAATTTCCTAGCGAATTCTCTACACATAAGAAAAGCTCTGAAATCCATTATCCAAGTATATTTTAATAACTAGTTATGATTATTTTCTACTTGTTAAATATGTAACATAAGCAAAGAAAGAATTTTGTAAGTAAATACAGACTAAAAAACTGAATTCATTATAACCTCAAGCAGCCAAATTTGTTATTAACTTCCCCTGTTTTTGAGGGCATCACGACTTGTGAGTAAGCATTGGCTAGCTTGGCACCCAGATCGTATGCTCATAGTTCAGATCTAAGGTCGTTTACTATCTATCCAAAAACAGTCTGAGTTTTTTTTATTTATTCTCTTCTTATAAATACTAAAAAATGAGAGAAAATAGTCTATATTCCAGGGTATTTTTTAAAAATGGTAATTCAAATAAGACTACCCATAGCAAACCAGAGGTCTTTGCTTCTGTCCTCTGCTATACATACACAAGTATAGAGCCAGACAATAAGGGGTTAAGTAGTAGTGGTGCAGATGCAGCTGGGCAATGTTACACTAAAAGGACCAGCTGATGGGCATAAAAGAGGATTAGAAAAAGGAAATCGATGAAGCTGGATTGAGTGCTGGCAGGGAGTGTCTGGGTTTTTGTTTAGGAGGATTCTTGTTTAGGCTTTTGTAGGGAGCTCAGATAATAGAGTGAGTTTGGATCTGTTTGTTGGCTAATTCCTGTGCTGATTTTTTTAATTGTTTTTGAATCTCAGGAATCTAGAAAACATAGAGTTGTGAATGTGCATTGGCAGATATGTACTGAAGTGTGTAACTATGAAGATAAATCTTTCTAAGTAGGGTTTTGTAGGTCAAGGTGGGAGTGATAGCGGGCTAGTCTGATACAGAAGGATTGTAGTAATATGAGGCTGGTGTGTCCTTCACCAGAAAAATGGTGGGGAATTAAAATGGAAGATCTAAGACCACAGAGAACCTGGCAGGAATTTTAACAGCATTCAGGTAACCCTCTGCCTCTGCCTACCTGCTCCTGAAATTTTAGGTGGGATAACTTAGTAGTTAAATTAAAGAATTCCTGGGTCACCTTCTCCTTTTCCATGGGAAGGAAGAAGCTTGCTGGGAATATTGTGCCATGTATGTTTGTTTGTTTGTTTAGTTTCAGTTTGGGTGGGAGCAGAAATGAGAAGAAATCTAACACTTGCATAAGTATGTTGTCAGTGTTCTGCTAATCCCAAGTGTATCTATACTCGTTCTTCCAAGTATTAACTGGTTTGATGAAACCCAGAGCTTTTGAAGCATATCAGTATGAAATGGAGGTGCTCTTGATCTAGTTTCATTCAGGTCCAGCTAGCTGCTCACAAGAGAGCTAGTCACAGCTTTCTGTGTATGCACTTCTTTTCAGGTGGGCTTTGCAGCTTATACCAACCTTTATACTATTGAAGTTATTTTTTAGATCAGTGTCTCTGTGCTAGGCTGAAAGTAACAGAATGTGCTACTTTACCTGAGCAGCAGGCTTCTCTTAAGCTGATTCTAGGTTTGTGGATCTAAATAGACCTGGTGGCTGGAGGGAGCTAGACTTGCTCATCACCTAGAGGTAGTACAGTGGTGGTACTCAGGTACTGTGGCCTTGCCATCCTGCTATCCCTCAACTTTAAAATAATGCTTTGTGGCTGCATTTTTTTAAAGACAGCCCTATACCAAAGTTACTAATATGAAAGATTTGCAGGTCATCCAGTATAATCTAAAAAAAAAAAAAAAAAAAAAAAACCAAAAACAAAGCAAACAAAAACCTAACCCAAATCTCCAAAGGCCCAAATTCCAGAACTGGTGGAATTTTTTGCACTTGTCCTATGTCTCTCATCACAGCGAGGCAGAGTAATCTCTCTGTTCTCATAGAGGTTCATCTTGCCTTCAGACTAGAATTCATAATACCTTATCCTCCAGAGAGTCTGCGCCTGTGCCTGCACAGGTAGATAACAAGTGTGAAAAACCCTCCTTGGCAATGGGGTCAACAGGGTTCACTGGGATGTCTGAACTCCACCCTTCTCAGGGTAGCTGTGGGTGCTCTCTGATATACTGTTTTTTAGGTAATGACCAAGACAAAAAGAAAGAGGTAACTTTAGCTGGATCAGGCTACTGTAAATGGCCAGGAACAGCTGTAACAAATTTGCTGACTGGACTTGTGTCTGCAGGAACAGTCCTTGGCACTGATATACTAGTGTAGATATGGCCACATAGTTGCAGGCACAGGCTTTGGAGTCCTCATGCACTTTGTCTACATAGTTCTGGTAGTTCCTAATCCTGCATAGGTGTGTAATTTGCGGCAAGTGTAAATTCAGTGTAAATGAGGATGACTTGCTTTAGCTTCTCCCTTGCAGCAGAAGCAGTGCCTGCTATTACATTATGCTTTTCAATTCTGGAGTTATGGATGCTGACTTTAGCAACGCCACTGAGATTCAAGGGACTGAGACAGAGCAAACTTCTGCTGGCAGCTACCTGCTTGTGGCATGCTAACATGAAAAGCTACAGCTGACTGATGTCCTGAGCTTGTGCATTGGCTTACTACACAGTTTGTGAGAGGTGAGAGTAATGAACCTGTGCTTTAAATCCATCTGGGGTTTATATCCAAATTCCCCCTTACTCTGATAACTCAGTATTTATTACAGTCCTAATAGACCTCCTGTTCTGTGGCTTCCTCCTGAAAGATCATGAGGCTACGTAATGGTGCTGGAAGGGGGATCTTCTCTACCTCTGTTACTCTTAGCCCTTTTCAGCTACCTCTTTGAGACTGCACTTAACCGTTTTCCCACAGGACAGCATTTAATTGCTCCTTGACTGACCTCCTGCCTTGTCCCAACAACTTTGCCCCTGAGGTCATTTCACCAATTCATTATTCTTGGTGGAGGAGAAAAAAGTCCTCCTTAATGTCTAAGTTTCTCTCCCTGTTATTGCAGAGCTGATTAAGGGAGAATAATTTAGAGTTATTTACCACCGCCTTTTAAATATCAGGTAGCAAAGTGTTCCCTGAAAAGAATGGTTTGAAAACCCCTCCACCACTCTGTGGTCAGGAACTCTTTCATATCCAGAAATAGGTTAAATGCGATTTTTCTGGCAGAGGCCTAAAGATCATGCTGGATTATTCAGCACTGTCATCTTCCTCATAGCACCATTTGCTTTTAGAAGCAAAAGTGCAGTAAAGCCTATTCAAATACATGTTCTTTAGAGGAAAAATATCACTGCTTTGTAAGGCAATGCATTTTTAATGGTTTAGAAATCTTACTAGTTGGTCACACAGATTATTGATGCTTATAGTAGTGTGATGAAATTGGGGGATGCTGGTCCATGCCCTAAGAATGATTATTAAGGAAAAAATAAGTAGTCCTCTGCATGAAAATAATCATTTCCACATAAGTGCTTCTCTGTGAAGCTTCCTTTTCATACACTCCCATCCTGTTCAGTAGCTTTGGGTTCATAAGATACTTTTAAAATAAGCATGAAACATGATCAGTGCAAATCACCTGCAATGTTAATGTATTTTATGTGCAGTCTGTTTTGGCCAGTGCTGGTGTTCATTTGTCTGGTGGGATGGCATCAGCTTTTTTCTTTAAGGGAATTTTCTTCCTAACTTTACCCATTTGGATGGCTTTCCTTTAATAAATACATCACTCATCGGAAGTTTTAAGGCAGTATTTGTAAAAAGTCTTCTAAATAATGATGAATGACTAAAATGAGCATTAAAAATATATAAATTTGATAACTATTCATCAAGATTATAAACTAGAAGTGTATTTCCTCCAGCTAATATGTGGAACACTTCACCCTGGCATAGATAAATCATGAATCAGCCAAGGGGTTACTTAGGGCTTCCAGTTTCTTTTAGGTCAGCTTAACAAAGGCTGGCTTTCTGAAGAAGTATGGGTGTAGGGGCAATTTTTTTTTTTTTTTAAATGGTAATAATTAACTCTGCGGATAAACATAGTAGCAGGAAAAAAACCTATTTTAACTCATGTCCCATTGAAACAAGACCTGAACCTGTTCCTACAGTGTTCTCTCTCATTGTGAGATTAAAAAGAAGACCCAGTAAAAGAAAAGAAGGAAGATTTCTCTCAAGTGCAGGGCTGAGATCTGTAAGAAAAAACCCTTCCTGTGAGCAAGTGAAGGGGTTGGAGATTTACGCTAAAATAAACAACTATGTAAGATCTAGTGTTGGATGTACTGACAAGGCTGCGGGCACTGGCTTTAAAATGTTTCATCCTGAGTATCCAGTGTCTCCCAGAAGGATGTGAAGTAGGAGGAAGTGTGAGGTTAAGAATTCAGGGAGATTGGACAGATAGTCGAAAGGCTTGGGTAGACAGTCTGAAATTCATTATTAGAGTGTATCCCAGGGGTCACCAGAAACATCCTATAAACACCAGTGAACTTTTCCGCAGTCCAGGGCTGCAAGAGTGAGTGTGGTGTGTCACGAGATGTCTCCTCCTCTGTGCGCAAGTACCAAGGGGAAAAAAGGGAGATAATGCCAGGCACTTTCTGAAGTGGTTAGAAACACAGCTTCCTAATCTACTTTTAAATGTCTCCAAACTGATTAGCAAATATGATCTGACTTCCCAAATGTCACTAACATTCTTTAAATCATGCTTCCATTTAAGTCAGGATCGTGAATACCTCTCAAGTTGAATAATCATAACTCCTCAAATTTCTGTTCATCTCTCAGTAATCTAGCAGGACCACACATTTATGCCCATGTACACCAACACCATTTCTTTCATTAAGAGTGAAAGAAAGCACACAAACACACACACACACAAAAAAGGAAATCAAGGGTGAAAGAAAGCTCATATGTGGATGATATAAAAATCAAAGCAAGATTATTTTATATTTTAGTAAGTTCTTTGATTACCATGTCCTATTCGCTTCAGAAGAGTTTGCAAAGTGACTCTGTGAAAAAGAAATTGGGTGCTTTAAGATCTCACAGTGAGGTAACCCAGCAGCATAAGTAGATCATCCCAAAAGAGTTTACGTGCAAATCCTGGCTCAAGCACGCATGATGTCTTTGATTCTGAACACCTACCTGCCTCAGCTTCCTTTCAAAGAGTTTTGGATGTTTCAACTTCCTCTTACCCTTGTTTGCAATGTTTTCAATTTGAATAAGTGTGTTACAAATTAAAAAAGCAATTATGCCTCAATGCTGAAGGGGCATGGAAAATAACCATGGAAGAATTGTATTCTAAAAAATGAAATAACTGCTCTGTAGTCCATGTTGCATATAAGCTTCAAATCACCTGAGCTTTAATCTTGAGGGCACTTGGCACAAAACTAATGCTGCTGACTGCAGTGGGACATCTTTATCTCTGAATATAGTGTAAAATATGCATATGCACTTGTAGGACTTTGGTCTAATATTTGAAATCTCTTTTGCAGCCACAAACCTGAAAAAATGTAATGGAAAATAAGTTCATATCACATTTGATTAGGTCTGAGTTGCATGCTTCTATGATTGTTCCTCTTGAGACAGTCTGCCAATTAGTTGTCATCTTGTACAGGCTTTTCATCTGAAAGTTCAGTTTTGCAAGTACAAGATGTGGGAGCTAAGATGATATATTGAGGCATATAAGTAATCAGGAAAAAATGCAGTTCAGCCCATGTATTCCTTAGAAATATGTATAAATATTTACAAATTATAGAGTTAAATCCAACTCATTTTGTAAATGAAGGGATATTCTGCCTTTTTTTTTTTTTTTAATGAGAAACATCAAAATCCAGGAAGCATGCGAGAAGACATGAAATCTTTTCCAAGGGACATTCATAAACTCCCGTAAAATCAAGCATCATACAGACTTCAACCTTTCTCCTATTTTCATTGTGTGCACGCCTACGCACCCATGCATTTGTGAAAGCAACTCTTATACAAGAATGGGGTTATTTTTTCCCTTTTTTGCATTTACCAATTACTTTGTAAACAACTTGAAGAGATTGGTGAGGGACTGCTGCGTAGAAATGATAGCACATCTGCAGCACAGGCAGCTGAAGTCAACAATTAATTAATTGTTAAGGGCTCGGTTCATCCAAACGTTTGGCTCTGTATTTACTGCATGATTCATGGCTTGTGATCCCTGGTTTCCAGAGAGCTCAAAATCTAGTCCTCCATTTCAGCCCTTTCCCTACTGCCCATTTTACCCTTCGCTGCCTGCAGCTCTCTGTAGAGAGGTGAAACCATATTCCTCATAGGGTAACAGTGCTCCATGGCCAACAGCCAAACCATACGTTGTGCAGACCCACTGAGCATGTTCAGTAAACATGCAGTATTCTGCTGAATCCTTGCCTGGTGTCAGCATTTCACCAATACACTAATATTTACAAAACAAACAAGGCAGAGGGAAGCACATGCAATCATCTTTTGTGTAGCTGGATTTCGGTAGATTAGACCTTAAACCTTTGGTGTAAAACAGTGGCTGTCAGTTGTAAACTACAGATTATATCAACCTGTATGAAGTTATGCAGCATTGTGGTCAAGGGAGGCTGTGGCAGTCTGGGAGGCACTTCATGTCCCAGTTTAGCCTCCAGATAAGAAATGTCATAGTGATTTGCTCCAGTTGCCTCCCAGGGAAGATCTACTGTCTTTCAGAGTATATGGATTAAAGAGAGATAGTTACATTTGCAATGAACCAAAATCATTAGGTCTTAAGTAAATTCTTAAGGGAAGTGCACTTTTAAATAAGGAGTGCCAAAAAAAAAATATTGCTGCAACAATAGCTAGAGCTAAAACATTATTTACTCATTAATATTTTTATTTTTACTAACTTACAAAGCTCCCTTGGAGTATAGCAGTAGAATATTAAAAGTGTCTAGCAAAATAAGAAGTGCCTATCACTGAATAATTGAAGTCGCCACTGAAGAAACAAAATACAAAACCATAAACGAGCCTTGAACAAACAAGAAATAATGAATCTGTGACAATAAAGAACCAAAACATCTGGTATCTCTGCCAGAAAGCTTCTACAGATGTTTTCTGATGTATGATAAGAAGAAATAACATTTTGGAGTCACAGGCCCTTAGTGAGGTTCCTGCCTTCCGCTGGAGTTAAGTCACAGGGAGGTTCAGACAGCTTTGCTCCTGTTGGTTTTAACAGCCCTCCTGGTGAATTGCACAGATTTTTGAGGGCTATTTCTAGTGTGTGTGGCAGAATCTGATTCAGCTTCGCAAATGAAGTGGCAGAGAGAAAGCTGTGCTATTTGTTGTTTCCTTGAGGCATTCCATTTCCAGATCCAGGCTGCTTCTAAAAGCAGCTGTAAAACAGAACCCAAACTTTGTCTGAGTAATCCACTTCAGATGTCACTGATGGGGAGAGACTAATTGGCTTGGTATATCTTTTTCACCTTGAATTTCTGTGTCTGGAGGGGACAAAGATTCTAGTGAAAAGATTGATTAATATCGTAGCTCATAGAAATGTTCTTCTCACCCTTTCTTCAAATACATTCTTTCAAGCTCAGCTTCTAATTTATAGCTAGTTTCCAGATGTCAAATGCCAGTAAGCTGCCTATCTACAGGTAATGGCCAGCTGTCACTAATCCAGGCATTCTATTGGAGGTTTTCATGAGTTAATAGCAGTAACTTCATAAGGCGTTTGCCAAATTCAGAATCTAATTGCTTCAGAATCAGGTGGCATGTTGGTATATGAAGATTTATCACAATGATATTAAAAAAAAAAACAAAACCCAAAACAGAAAAAAAATGTAAGTCATCTTGTTTGATTCATAAGACATTAATAGGGCTGATTGCTGATGCTCTACCCTTTCTCCTGTATCCACACAGCTTTTCCTATGGCAGGACACACAAGAAGTCACTTTAAAATAAAAAAATACCTGGCTGGCTGCTGCAGAGGTCATTTATCAAGAGAAGAATGCTGTGGAGGGAAACTCTGACCTCTAAACCTGCAACAACAACAAAAGCCAGTGTTTTAAGGTTATTTTGAAGCCTAAACAAACCTTGACAGACTCCCCTTAAACTTCTTTTACAGCGATTAATTTCCAACTAGGGAAATACTGACTCTGAGAGAAACTGCAAATATTTCCATCTTCTTTCTCTCTTGCATTGCATTATAAGATCATTTGACCTACTAGATGGAGTGGAAAATCGCTATCAGTTTTATGGTTATTAGGTGGATCAGGTTTCACATCTCCCTCACTCTGTTTTCTTTTGCTTCCCGTTTCAGCATGTCGTCTTCCTGATTCTCTTCAGTCTGGCTGGAGGAGGCAGAGCCCTTACTGCTTGGGTTGCCTGGCAGGGTAGGGTGGCTGTCCTTTTTGTGGTATGGTTGTGAGGATACAGGGGGCAGTCTCATCGAAAGCCATGAGACAAAAGTCCACCTTGCCCAAGCTATTAAATAGACATGATTACGGTTGCTCAACTTCACACTGGCTATATTCCCTCTCTGTGTGGTAAAGACAATCACAGAACAATCACAGAACAATCACAGAATGTGAAGTCCCACTGAGTCTTCCTCTTGAGGGAACCCACACTGTATTTCCTAGAGAGGCTACAGTTCTTGCTCCAAAATCATTCGCAGGCTGCGTGTGTATCCTATTTTTTGACTTCATACATGGGGGGACAGAACATCTTCTAAAGCAAATACATATTTCATCTTTGCAGTTTCCAGCAGAATTAGCCAATTCAAACAAGATGGAGAGTAATTAAGAAAAAAATAAAATCTCAGATCTCTGTATCAAGAGAGACCTAGAGAACACATCACTCAACCCCACAGAATTTCCTCCAAACTTTCCTTGGAGAGATACGAAATCTAAATTGCCTATAGTTCATTGCTTTAGTAAAATTGGTTGTAAAACCAGTTTTGTTTGTCACTGCCCTGAGGATTTGACTTGCCATGCTTCCTTCCTGCAGAAAATCTCTGAAGGAAGGAATTATTTGGTTTTGAGTGAATCAGGAGAAAAATGGAACTTAAGGATTTGTGTAAAGGCAGAAGGTACTAGCTGTCAATAGATCCTAACTGCATAATATATTTAACCCTCCACAGCACATGAAATTACCATTCAACTGAATTCATTTGTAGATAAGTATATAGAAAAATAAATATTCTTCTCTTACAGAATCCTTCCAGAAGGTGAGGTGTTGAGTTCCTTTCATGGCTAGCATACAAAACAAGGCTTCCTGATGCTCATTTCTTCACGTATTCAGGTCATTACGGTAGGACACAATTTATGAAATCTTTCCTTTGGAGGATTTTATTATTAGGCTTCAATGGAATAGTCTGCTCCTAGGCACTCTTACCCAATGTAAATGTGTTAAAATTGCATGTTTCTGATTTTCTTAAAATATTTCCTATAATTTTCTATAGATTATAATGGCACATTTATTGTATTTCTGTTTGTCATGACTTATGACACTTAGCTGAAGTCTCATTCTTAGCAATTTGAAGAAAAAAAGAAAGTTTGATGGGTTTTACTGTGCAGTTGCCACAGTAGGCATCAGGAGTCTGAAATGGTAACCACACACTGAAATGTGAACAGCCGAAGTGTGCATTACTGAGAACTTCCCAGCTTAGGTCCATTCATTGCAGTGCTGGTGTGCCAACTTACAGATCAAAGTCCAAAAATGCCAAATCTGTTAAAAAAAACTGGATGAAATGAAAGTTTAGACTTTCTTGACATATAGAAATATACATTAAAAATGAGCTCTGATGATTTGACTGTACACTATGCAAGGATACATATATGAATAGTTAATGAACTTGACAAGACTGAGTAAATATTTGTTTAGAATTGCCAGTCGACCCCAAGCCGAGTTCTCTTAGGTTTGTTAGCCAGACTAAGCCACTGTGCTTGCTCCTCTCACTTTGTTTTCCCTGAAGGTTGTTCCAGAAGAAGATTCTCTTCTCTTTTGACTTCCTCTAGGTTGCAGGTAGTGACTTCCGTCATTTCCCTTTGAAGGCAGAGGTAGCCAGCTCTCAAAGAAAGCCATGCTGGGGCTAGGATCTGACCTAACCTTCGTAAGCATCAGTAGACACAATCCCTTCTGCTGCCGGCTGTCCCTCCATTGCATTTCAGTGTTTGATACCTTCAGTGAATCTGACCTTCTAATACTTTTCATGACCAGACACTGCAAGAGTCTTTCAGCTCTCATCTTGATTTACTTTAAAGCTTTCTTATTCATGCTTACAAGACTAAATATATATATATTTTTTTTTCCTAGTGAGTATTCCCTTTTTTTTCTGGAAGGAACCAGAGCCTTCTACAGGAGAATAGGCTAGTGGCCACTGCTCTGTAATGGACACCCTCAGTGTATCTCGGTTTTGCCCTGACATGGATTATCCAAGGGGAGAAATGTTTCATCAAAAACCAATTACCACAGAGTCTCATATTTTCTTGGATAAGATTTCCCTATAATGCATGAAACTGCCTGGCAATGCTGTGCCTTAGTGGGAGTTTCAAGGTGAGAGAGAGATGAATGAGGGTGGTCCTGCCAGATTGTACATGGAATCTGAAAGAAAAAGGAATTTCCTTTGAGATAAGAAAATCAGGGCACGCCCATTGCAACTTTTCACTCTGCCTAGTTAGAGAGGGGAGCAAGGGCTGGTCAGACCAGGAGAAACAATGAGGAAATACTCGGAACCGGATACTGAGCTGGCAGAAACCTGCACAGGCCCACTGGAAGAAACTAGTTAATTTATATCAGGCCTGGATGCAGAATTAGGGTAGAATACTTAGAACAGATTTACTATTGAAAATTGACAGTTTTATGGGGGCAGGAGAAGAAGTCTTGCCAAATAATTCACAGAAAAAGTTTGGGATAACTTGTGCTGTGAGCAGAGCCAAGCTACACACATGTTCTGCAATTTCAGATGTGCCAAATTCTGGAGCTCTATATCTCCCATTTGCAAATGTCAAAATGCAGCAATGATGCTCTTTCCTAATTAGCTAATTACATGCTGAAAGCATTTGACAACTGATTTATCCTCTCAATGGCTGATGGATTCATTATCTTTCTACCTCAAAACCTGATGTTTTGGCGAAAGAGTGAATTACCTGGTAGGACCACACAGCAATAGAGACATTCTTGTTTGGCAATAGGATGCTGCTGCTTCTGGGCTGAATATACCAGGCCATTTCCTTAGTGAAGATGTCACATTCATGCAGAAGCCCAGCTATGTTCATGAATTGTTAATACAGCCCTAGCAGCACCTGATGCAAAAAAGTAAGTATAGCCATCTCTCGTGCATGTGTGCATTGCCCTTGTATGTTTACTGAATAACCTTTGTTGCACTTTTTAAAAATTAAGCAGCTTTTATTGGGATAAGTAGTAAGTATTTTTTAATTAGATTGTTAGAAAAGTTGCTCCTATAGCAGGAGAAAACAGAAAAACTTTTAAACACAGAAGCTCTTCTTCAGCAGCACTGAAGATGTATATCTGAGGCAAAGCAGTCTCCAATTTATGTACGGGAAGTTAATGCCCCATCTTCTGAAAGTTAAAACTTGCTGCCCACTTTCCCTCTTTATGCCGTATCTCTCTTCCAGTCTGTTCTGCTCCTGTCTTTGCTTCTTCTCCAGTACCTATACTTCATAGCCAGCTGGCCTTTCTTATCCACCTTTGTTTCATATACATAGAACACTCACAATAAAAAAAGTTTGATTTCCCCTCATGGTACCTAAAAGCCATACTCCAATGTTTGCTCTCTACAGAATGATTGCTATCCTAGAGTGGAGCATATTTTCTCTTCCTGCCTCTTTCATAAGCAGCTTGGCTTTCAGACAGATGTCTTGTTGCATCTTCAGATCTGCATCTATAGGAACAGTTGAAACTCAGAGGATGCTGTTCTTTTTGCCAGCCAGTTTGTCACAAATCCCTTGCAAGGACTCATGCAATCTGTGTGCTGTGTTTTTTGGAAAACTGCTCTATGACTTACTGCATTATTACTGCTATTGGCACTATTACAGGGATTATAGAGTGCATCCAAGGCTCCAAACAGAAATAAGGGTGTTTTGTCTTTTTTTTCAGTAGACGTTGCATAGATAAAAATGGAGATTCAAAATACTGTAATTCTTTCATCTACTGAATAACAAGAGGAGTTGCATGAAGCAGTAACTAAGCAAATGCCATTTTCACAAATTTTAATAATTGCCCTTCTTTTCTGATGGGATATGTAAGCATTCTGGAATGAATGAGAGAGAATGAAGAAGAATTTAATGAAGAAAACCTCAAGCTGTTAAAAGAGATACTGGGTACGTAGCAAGGAAGATGAGGAACAGTGCAGTCCACTTTATCTGTCTATGGTGCTACAAAAATTGCTTAGTGAGACTGTGTTGACAAAAATAAATTTGGTGAAAAAAAAAAAAGGGAAAAAAAATCTTTATTTTATCCTATTTTCTTGTAATTTAAAATGAAACCTAATAGTGATGGAAAGGTTGAGGCGCAGCCAAACTGTGACAACATATCTTGTGCTTTCAAGGGGACATCTCCAGTCTCAAGGTGAAGAATGGTTAGTGTCGCAGCAACAGGTCCTTCAAGGCAAGGCAACAAAAGGCTTGAATAATAAGACAAAATGAGAGAAGACTGTGCAGCATTGAGATGTCTACTGGTCATCCCCTCTGCTTAGGAGAGGAGGATGTATGAGAAGGGGAAAGACAAGGGAAGGCGAAGTAGAGAACAGATTGATTGGTTTCTTCTACTAGTCGGAGTAGTGTGGGGAAAAGCAGAATAAGCATACATAGAAAAGAAAGAATAAAAAGCCAGGGGGTGTCACACAGCAGGAATAAAGTTAAACAAGAGACAGTTGTAAAACCAAAAAAAGAAAACCAGGGCCCTTGAAGTCAACAAGGCTTAAGATGACCATTACCCTGGCTGTGCTGTCTTGCCCAAGAGGGTGAGCCCACAGCTGTCAGTGTGTTCTTCTCCTACAAAGCAATTCCTCCAGCAAAGCCTTTATTTACTACTCTCTTAAACCATGAGGAACCTGAACTATGTCATTCCTACTTGCTAGTTTAACCACACTAAGTTCACAGAAAAGCGTTTTGTATGAGGGACATGACCTGGCTTGTTAGCACCACATGTTGTAAGATACAGAAAAGGATCTTTCATACTTCAGAAGTCTTATTTCTCAATTGCTGGTCTTTTACTTTTTAACTTCTTTGCCGTTTTGAATGGATTTCAAAACAAATCAACAGACACATAGGGTCTTTGGTTATTTTTGGCCAGAGTTGGATAAATGAATAGTCCAGAAAGTTTCTGACATTGTGCCAAATGTCTATGTGCCTAAAGTTTAAGAGTCATGTTTTCCAGGAAACCTTGAAGTTTGCCGAGATTTATGCTTTTGATATTGTCATCCATTACTGTATTCAAAGGAGTTGTCTGCATAAAGGTTGATAGAGGGCAGTCAAACCTTTTGCACTGAACAAATTATATCATTAGGTGTCTGCCTGTGGGTCAACTTGTTCTCAAGCCCCAAAAACTAAACACAGCTGAGATCTAAATCCCCTGACAAATGAAGGCTCTGAGCAAGGATCATGAATAACATATGGCAAATGGAATTTCCAAACACCGCACTGCCATACAATATACACCTGATAAATGGTTGTCTACAGTGATGCTGTTGAAAAAGGCACTTGATGCAAGCCTCATGCATGGCAGAGGAACATTAATAGAATTTTACAAGACATTTCAAAGCTGGCAAGGCATTTATCCAAATGCATTGTTTGGTCATCCCTTCCCTGAGTAAGGACAGCATCCTTGTTTTCCTGTACACGGGAACAAGAAGAGGTAATAATTTGTCTTGTCGTGCTGGAAGCTTGTGGGGCAAGAAGTGATCAAAAAAGAATGAAAGACAAAATTATGGTAGGGACAAGAAATAAAGGAGAATAAAAGAACAACAAAATATTACTCAAGATTAACTTTTAGGGTGCATTTGCAGCCACAAAAACTTAAAGATTACATCACATCGTCCTAGAAAAACAGCAAACAATTTCATACAGTTAAATAAAAATGTGAACACAAGAACCAATTTCCCTGGCCATCTAAAATGCAACATGCTCTGGGTCAAACCTGAAGATGCACAGCACATAAAACAACTGGGTTCTGGCAAAAATAAAGAGTGAGATGCTGCACCTAGCCCCATCCAGGCAGCATAGCAACCTCAAAATCAAAATGCGCCCCAAGGAAAAGCACTCAGAAAGTGAAAAGAAAGTCTTTTGACCAGAGGTAGATTTATATCTCAGTCAAAATGAATTGTATGTTGATTTTGTTGTTGGTTTTTTGTTGCTTTTTTTTTTTTGTTTGTTTGTTTTGGTAATGATTTCTGGAGCTGTTAACAGCCTTGATATCTTTTGGAAATTTATTCCCCTGACCATTAAGTGGGAGCTTCTCCTCAGCATAACCTGTTAAGCAATCTCCAGCCAAACTATATGTATATGCGTTTGCAACAACATCCAATAAAGCTAGCCAAAGAGGTTCTTTTCAGAGAAGGTGTCAAGAAAATTTTTTTTTTTTTCATTTAATTGATTTTTTTATTTAGAAAAAAAAAAACTAACTGTGGGATGATGTTCTATTTTCAAAATTCTGTCTTCTCTGCACTTTCTTTGGAAACAGTTTCATTTCAAACATGAGCTAGGTATTATATTTAGAAAGTGACTAAATAATGGCAGGAAGTGAAAACAGCCTGTACATCTACTGAAGTTATTGTTTTTTAAATGCAAAAATCTTCAATTTTTCATACAGTCATAAAAGCAGAAAATAGGCATTCCCTCCATATTTATTCCAAATTATTATTGTTTTCTGAATGTATCAATGCCCCTTGAAGGTTTCTCACTTCTTTAATAGAACGGGAAAATAGTCGGATTTACTTCAAAGCTTCATCCTTTTTTTCATAACCCTGTAAACTGTTGCATAAGCACAAAGAGAAAGTGGCAGAAGAGGTGGGGAAGGGTAAAAGAATAGCTTTTCCTTACGCAAAAATTGCCACCAAGAATGCAGGAAAAAGAACTGTATACCCACGGGTCACCTATGACAACTAGAACGGGCCACTTAACTAAGGTTAAGGGATCATATAGCAAGAATCATCATCATCACTGTGAGACCAAAGTTACAAGTCTGACTGTTAGGTGTCAAGTTCAACTCTCACAGATTGTCCAGTGTGGTCTGAGAGCCAAATGTTCAGATGTTCATCCACACACAGAATAATGCACATGTCACTCAGGGTCTGTGCTTGCTCAGACAACACCTCCTTTAAGGCTTCAGAAGAGAGATTTTCCTGCCTGGAGGTCATGTGGAGTCTATAATCAGACTGGTGTGTAGTTCGGGGGATGGTGAAGCACAGCACCATTCACAAAAGGGAATGTATTAAGAAGATAACAGTTTAAGATTCACTAATTGCATGAACCTAAGTCTGATAATTATTGCTGCTACTAACTTTTACAGTTTGAATTAAAATGCATGGATGTGCAAGTCAGAATTGATTGGGGAAAACCTACAGTCTGCATTATGCAGGAAATCAGATTAGATGATTGTAACACTTCCTTCATGATAGAAAAATTCATTCTGCTATTAGATGTTTTGTTAAATTAGACTTCAAGTGATAGAATGAAATTAATAGATTTCTGTATTTCTCTAGGTGGTCCATCCATAATATGGGAATATTTTTGTTTCTTTGCTCTGGTCTGCTTATACATGCAATATGTATGTGTGTGCACAGATAAAAAAATAACTTTATTCTCAGGCTAATAGCTTAAATGCTCTACAGAAGATTGGGGGAATATGCTTTACATACTAATTTTGTACCTAAAAGTAATTCTTAATCAAGTTAGTCATTCTAGAGAATAAAAAGCCGCCCTTTGCATTTCAGTAGGGCAACTCACATGAACAAACCTTTACAAAACCGGTCTCTAAATGTTGCTTGGAGTTGCAAAGAAGCTTAAGTGCAAAAAACGTCTTCTGTGCATGTTTCTTTTTAGCCTGTTCCTGGCTCTATACCATCACGTTTTCTTCGCAGGAAACATCTATGCTAAACATCACTGTCAATTCCAAGACAAGAGACACATTCAAAAGCACATGGAAGCTTTTTTGTTACCATAAGTTGCCCGCAGAGGGTCCATTCATTCTGTTTGCTTGTTCCACTGTGTAATAGCTCAACTCAAGTATCAACAAGATAAGCTTTTAAAAGCAGAATATTCCCAGCTGTTGCGGTCAGGCAGCAGCAGCAGGTTCGTATCTGAGGACAGCAGAACAATCCGGTGCGCTCGCAGTGATGGCAGTGTCGAGGGGAAGCATGTGTTCTCTGTACACAGTAGCGAAGGGTCCAATAGACAGCAATTAGCACCAGCAGAATGAAGATGAACGGTCATATACATAACCTTAATAAAAATGTCACAGAAGAGAAATCTTACACCATATGGATCCATGCTGAACTTTTTTCCCCCCTTTTTTTCTAAGGAACAAGACAGCTCCATTTCTTTATCATCTGTTGCATTAATTTCTCTCCCTAGTTTTTTGCAGTTCTTTTGCTCCATAATAAACATGGGGCTGCTGTTTCATGTGATAACAAAGGAAAACTGCATTTTCATTTTGTATTTTATATACACACTCCATCTCATATTTCTACCAAAAGTATCTTCCTCAGCCTCAGCAATCTAAGTAAATTACTTGGATGTCATTAGATTCCATCTCTCTTCACTTTTTTAAATAGATCCACTACAATTTTGCAAGATGTTGTTTCTGCCAAATTAGTGTAACATGGAAGTGGGTATTGCATGTTCTCAGGTCTTCTATTTGTGATTTGGATATGGCAAAGAATATAAATTTCATCATTATAAACATCATTGTTAAAAATAATAGTTTTTAAATTATGGTGGCAGAAAGGGCTTGAAGCAAGAAGCTGCTTTAATGTTATCTTGATGATGTCATTTCTATTTTTCCACCTTGAGATAAAATCCAAAGATTAAGAGGAAAATGATGAAAGGATGCAGGGCCATGAATAAAATCTTTCCCTGAAAGGGTGATATTACAGTTTTGTGCTATTTTTTCAAGTTGTTTCTTCATCTTTCACTAACTAAAAGAGAACATTATCAGTGCTTTACAAGCTCCATTTGAGGTCTGAAAACAATGTCTAGATCCTTTTTGCCTTTTCTCTGCTCCCTGTAATGAAGGTCCTGACCTTAGTAGGTAGCCATGAATTTTGTTGATTACATGAATAGAAAATAGGGCTGGAGAGGACCTCATAAGGCCTTCTACCACTACACGGGTTTGGCTATTGAGAGTTGGAGATGTTTGCCTGAAGGCCTTCAGTGAAAATGATTCCACCATCTCCGTCCTTCTCCTGGCATAAAATCCGACTGCTGTCCTACTTCTAAAACCAGAAAGTTATTAAAATATTAAAGGATATTCTCAGTTTCCCATTTTGCAAGTGAGGCTCATCTCTTTTTGTTATATGGACATGGTGAATAGATGAAGCCTTTCCTATTTGTGAGAGCTCCTTACATAATTGCAGACTGTTGTCATGTCTCTGTCTTCTCTAGATTAAACAAAATCCTTTCATGCTACCTCCACATGCTCTGCATTCATGGTAATGTCTTCTAAACTTCTGATGATTTTACGTGCTCACTTCTGGACTTTCTGTTGACTGGATTTGTAGCCTCCTCGAAGTATGATGCCCAGAACTGGACCACAGTACTCCAGCTGAGACCATAGAGCTGAGGTAGGATAGGAGATTATTTCACATGTCTTGCAGACTACACTTCAGCAAAAGATGCATCACACTTTTTTGCAATAAACAAGAACCAACTTGTTGTCTCCTGGCTCTATTGGTTCTCCAAAGAAAAGCTTGACATGCCAATAAAATGGCAGCCCCTGACTTGAAAACACAGAGAGGACCGAGATGTGGAAAACACAACTGTTTTACACAGTATTCCGTCCTTTCAAAACTTAAGTTATATAAACTTTTTTACCAGCGGCAGCATCCCTACCGAAGTCAGTGATCATGCTAATGTGCGCAAAATTTAGTTGCATAATTAATTATTGAAGGATTGAGGCCTACCTATTTCAGAGAAAACACAATACAAAACCCCAAATGGGAGTCTGGAATTCTCCTGCCTCTTTGCCACCCTTTCCTGTTAATCTGATGCAGTATTTCTAAGGACAAGAACATGAGTGCGCAGGGAGGCCATGATCCAGTCCCTGGAAGATTTCTTGCAGGAGTGCAAATCTAGCAAATCTTCATCTTGAGAATAAAACCATCATTATCTCAGGGAACAAAGCAGAGCACAGAAATATCTGCAGAAACACAAGCATAGACAAATGCTAGTATGAAATCTCATCCTCCTCCTTGTATCCCTAGTTTAGCTTTAGTGATGACAGCAATCCACTTACAGCATGCACTAAGGCATGCCTATCTTCTTTTAACTCTGCTCACTTGTAGTCGTACTGCCATATACCTCTCTAAACAGAAAGGAAACGGATACATGCTTACAAAAATTGTCTTTGACGATTTTAAATAGAGTGAATAATGAATTGGTTCAGGCTCAAAAACCATAGAAGTCTCTTCCTCCCTTCCCCAACCCCCTGCTACACACTCCCTCTGTGACCTGAACATTAGCTCTCAGGGACTATTGACTTAACATGATTCAGGGGTGGCTGGTTTGCATCAATATTTCTAAAATCCCTCTTATTATCTTGCATATGTCAAAGTTTGATAAGAAGGAAGAATGATGAAGCTATTTATAATTCAGAATGACTGATACCAAAAGGTATTTAAAACCAAATCACAGTAAGTCAGTTTACTTTTAAATCAACTTAAACAAAAGACACAGTTTGAAAACAATTAGCAAATCTGGCAAAAATTAATGTTGACCTTACAATCTTATAAATGCCAACATAGCTTTTCTTCCAGTGTCAGTATACATGTGTGTCTGTGTGTGTAATTTCAGCAGCTCAGTATTTTCACAGCAAAGAGCCATACTGAGATTTAACTCTCAGAGAAGAATTATGCTTCATTGCTCAGGAGCTTCCCTTTGGGAATGTGCTATTTCATTGCTCTGTTATGCTGGAAATCCATCTGTACAGACAAGTCAGATTCGTGTTTCATTATTCTCATTATTTCTGGTAAGCAGGCATCATCTCCCAGCCCAGCCTTTCAGTTATCCTTACTACTCAGCTCACAGAGGAGGGTCTTTTTAGGCTTCTTCCTAATTTCACTTAGTCTTCCTCAGAAAAGGGCAAGGTGAAAAATATAAACTATCTTCCACCCAGCCTGGGAGAGGAGATTGTAATGCTTTAGTAAACACACAAAATATGTGGTGATGAGCGTTTCAGTCTGCTAATCAGGGAGCAGTTCCCTTTCCCCCTGAATTTACCAGTCCATCCATTGGCACATCTTTGCCAGTTGGTGCCTGGGCTCTTGTCCAGACCATCCGCACCTTTCCCTGGTGAGAGCAGTTTGCATGTCCCCCCATCTAGGAGGAGACAGTCTGGTTTGCAGTCTGAGCAGATCCAGAAGCCTAGTCTGCATCTCAGCTGAGCCAGCTTTTTTCAGCAGTGGGACCAGAGCTTTTCTTGAGATCCCCTTCCTAAGTGATCCCACGGTATCCCTATGGCAGCCCCTGCGACTGAGCTGCCATTAGGCTTCAGGAGCTGAAGAAAGAGCTGGGAAGTCTCTTGGGCATCGTGATCTTGGGATCCTCCTAGACATTTTCCTCAACAGATTGACTTGGCAGGGTCCTGAGCGGGCACACACTGTCTTGCTGATCTCTCTATTGAGATATCCCATACTGATCCAATATTTCAGTCATTCCTGCTATCTAGGCTTCAGTTCTCAGCACTGCCTTAGCCTGATAGAGGCTGGATACTTACCGTTCATCTTTGGCTTGCTAGGTGAAGATCTGTAAACATGGTCCTCAGAGTTACCTGGTCCATTGTACTTTTCTCTCATTGAGTTATTTTGTTGTTCAGCCATCAAAGTGGAATAACTTGCTGGCATTTCAGGTCTCAGTTACTTGGGGTCTGGACCTCTAGCTGACACACATTTATGATTTCTGCAGTTCTGTGCAGCTATTTGCATGTTATTTGGTTAGTTTTAAGTTCAAGGACTGAGTCCATTCCCTGACAGCTTGTTTCCCAATTGGGATGGCAAGGCCTGGGCAGGATCAGCCGTGTTCTTGCAGTCTCCCATCTGCATACCAGTTTTCCACAGTAAGGAGACATAGGATGAGAAGCCAGAGGAGCACTGAAGTGAACTCCTCAGTGGAGGAGCTGGTGCCTAGATTTCTGGTCCTGCAGTGGCATATTCCAGCACACAGGGCTTAAAAAAGCCTAAAAGCTATAGGTGAAGTATTTAGGCTTGCTCTTCTTGCTGCTGTAGATAGCTGCTCTTGCTGAACTTCTGCTACAGATAAACAACTTGCTCCATTTCTCTTTCTCATCATGATTCTTTCTTGCAAGCTCCCAGCAAGACTCAGTCAATTTTTGCACAGGCTGCTACAATATCTAAATGCTCAATGGAGCATCATAATCCCCTGTAGTGCTCTTTCAGACAAAACTAAAAGACATAACATGTTCTCACAGTAGTTTTTTACTGAGGTCACATAGATTTAAATTCACTTTTTCTTATGCAGAGGAATCCACCACCCACCTTCCTAGACTATTACACATATTCTCTCTTTCCGCACAGAAGGATACTGGGCATCTGCCAGCCGAGATATCTGCCATCTGTTCCTAGCCATCTTCTTCAGCCTGCTCATAACATTTTGAAGTGTAATCCTTGATCATCATCCCTCCCTGGACATGCTGGTGAGATTGCAGCAGGTGTCTGGACCTAGTTTGTATATTGCTGGCAAGCAAAACTTAAACGTCCCAGCTCCATTGGTCTGAGAGCTTGACTTTTGAATATGACATGAAATTCATATAATTCAAAAGAGCAAACTGGCAACTTCAATTTGTAATTGCTTCAAAATCTGTCTTTTTATAAATGTTGCTGCAAATCCTGCTGGGTGGATACCGATTTCTTTAGATAGAAAATGAACTTTTATATAGGCTTTATAAAAATCCAGCGTGCAGGCTGTTTTCAAAGTGTATTAATCAATTTAAAGATTATGCTATTAATTTTAAATGAATTTTACTTTGCTTTCAGCCCCAAACTGCATTTATCCATGTAGTGACAGTCACTTACTAATGCTGTTGTTGAAAAGTACTATCCCCCTTGGCTCCATTTATCCTCAGAAGGCAGCTCCAGAACTTGGGCTTTCATTAAAAAAAAAAAATAAAATGTCACCCTCTATGGCACTAAAAATGATTTTGAGAACCTGAACCAGAGTATGATGACTAGCTTTCGACAGCCTGGAGACAGTGTAAAGCTATAGCCGTGCTGTGTGAACCACTTCATTCATCTCTGCCTTTGCTTTGACTTGCTCATTTGTTATTTATTTACATGCTATAGGCCAGGCTCTCTTCTGTGCCAGAGCTCCGCTCTGGCACAGAGTGCAATTTGGAGATGGGTCATAAGGAAGTCATTACAGCTCTCCGCAGTTTCAGGAGTGCTTTGGCCTCTGCATGCTTTCCCCTGGTTGCCAGGCAGTCCTACGTTAGAACTCAAGTGAGGCTTTTAATGGTGCATTAGCTGAAATGTGACTTACGGATATGCCAAAACTGTGCCATGTGCTTCTTTTCCTGGCATATACAGTTGTTACTAAAAGTGGCCTGATTTTGTGAAGATCCACGCAGCTAAATTTTCTGAGCTTTCATGGCATCTGATATAGGATAATTTATGCCATTTTTGCTGAAGATGCTTAATCCAAGTATAGATTCAAAATTACATGTATCCATCTGTTATGGAAAATAATTCATAACTGTTTGATGCTTGCTGCGACCAGGCTGGAGACTTTCAGGAGTTTCTGTAATATAAATATCATTTGTAAAGAAATGGCATTAGAAGATTCTTCCCAAGATAAGAGGTTAAAAATTATCGCAGAATGGATACCACTGCTGGAAACTGGTTTAGTCTCCCTCTTGCTTGGTAGTGAGCACCACTGCCCAGGCTTTTCCCATGCAACTGTGGAATGTTAGAAGAGCCAGGAGAGCAGCTGTTGCATTCTGAGTTCATCTTACCCACTTCAGGCACTCCAGAGAAGTGCCTGGCCACCATAGGCTCCTTCTCTAGTTGGAGGAGAAACATACCTCCAGAGGGTAACTCTGGCCACTTGAGATCACCATCTACCTTAAAGGGAGCTGAAAACAACTTATAACACATGGGTTGCTATGATGTGTCTAAGGTAAAGAGAATGGTCTTCTGATTTTTCTCCACCTCTGAATACACTGAATGCACTTACAGAAAGATAATGATGGATTTTACCTCTGACTTTCTTTATGAATTAGCTTAAATGTTTATCTTGATTGCTTATTGCCCCACAGATACTAAATTATTATTGTAACACTCCAGTGACAGGACCTAAGGGACAGATAGGGAACTGAGACCCTAGGGGATGAAACTGAGGAGTTTCCACTCATCTTCAGGGCCTGGTGTGAAATACCTGAGCCCTAATTTTTCTGCTTATCTTTCATCACGCTAGACACAGAGCAGCATTGCTGGGCAAGTTCCTGCTATTACTGGCCAAAATGCATGAGGCAGCTGGTCTGTATGTGAACATTTTGCTGTGAAGAGGAGAAGAATACATAGTGAGAATGGATTTCTGAGAAAATTTTAGCTGCTGAAATCAGTGCCTCTTCAGGACACTTGGTCTTATTTTTCAAAACAATAGAATCCAGTCAGAATTTGAGTAGAAACAGAAAATGGTATGCACCTGATAGGCACAAAGGACGCCCCTTACCTACCAAGTCTGAATTGCCTTCTATAAAGTTAGGGGGGCTTGGAGAACTGGTTACCAACATTAAAAAAAAAAAAAAAAAGAAAGAATGAAACAA
>JAOEHY010046562.1:0-22525 GCA_025447955.1 Psilopsiagon aurifrons
AGATACTGGAAGGCTGCTATGAGGTCTCCACGCAGCCTTCTCTTCTCCAGGCTGAACAGCCCCAGCTTTCTCATCCTCTTTTGTTCTTTTGTTGAAACAATTGGAAAAAAAAAAAATGTGCTTGCAAAAGTTGTTGCACAGTAAAAGAAAATGCATGGATCACCAAAAAATGGAGTTTTATAATAGAACATGTGTATATATATACTTATATATATGCCAAGTATGTTAAAATAAAAGGAAGAAAAACTTGCTAAAAGCAAATTTCATAATTTTATACTGTGATATATCTGTATAAAACAGGAGCTGGAAAGCTGGAACAACTTTGCAGGCTTTATAACCTTCCTATCAGTGGTTCTTAACACGCTGACACACTTGCAATGTATGTGCCCAAACAGAAACTGCCACGTCATTATCAGATGGACAAGAGAATGCATTACCTTTTCACTTTTCTCCTAGCCCTTTCTAATGTCTTATCATAACAACCTCATCAGCTATCACTGACAATCTGCCTTATTTCTTGCCTTCATCTCAAACGCAACCTCCAAATTTACTATAAGGAAATAACCATGGCCAGCCTGGCTGTGAGCTGAAGGCAGACAGGAAAACTGGCAAAAGTGGTATGTGCAAATGGCTGACCTCCAAAACAGCAGTTTGCAAGACACATGTGCTGCCACAAATAATAGTAAGTAACCTTTCTTGTGCTGCCACTACTTGATTCACACTAGGGGTAATCAATATTGCTCTGCAGCACTGAAGAGACATTCCCACATCCTCATGAAGAAACCTGCTTTAATTTAATTCAGCATAATAATATCACTGTCTTCAAAATGGATCTGCATACTGCACAGAGGTGGCGAGACAGCAAAAGCCAAACCTGGCCAGACACCCCAGTGTGTCCCAGAGCAGGTGACCCCACCAGCTGCCTGGGACAGAGCACAACCGCCTCCTGCAGAAATCCTCAGAGGTATAAGCACTTTCGGCTCCAATGAGCTAGGCCATAGGAAATGAAGCTGACAGAATAAGTGAAATTGCTACTTCCTTAAAATAAGTGAATCTTCCCTCAATCCAGCCTGTCTATAGATTTTTTTGGGGAAAGGTTTTATTTCATAAATAAGGCTTAGCTTATACCCATGAGGCATTGTTGGACTCATGGTAACTACCCTGGTGCTGAGGGATTCTTCTCCTAACATATACCTAGATATCAGACTACAGCATCTAGCACTCACTCTGACTGCAGAAAAAACTCCGCATTATTATTAAGACTGAAGAGGCTTGCGTAACCAGCACAGCTTCAGCTGCAGCCTTATTCCCTTCGTCCCTAAAGGGCTAATGACTATAGCTCAGAGTATAAAGTATACTGAATAGAGAATGAGTTGTAAGACAACTGTCTTCCTTCCATGCCGCTCATTAGCTCTCTCTGGTGATGCTTAAACCTTGCACCTCCCTGGAGTTACGATAGACACACTGCAGCTGACAACCCCTCTAATGGACTGGCAATCTCATTTGCAAACTCCTTCCAGCATTATAAAAAACAAAAACTATGATGGTGATTTGGCATACATCTGATATACTTCTTCCATACAAAACACCATCTGCAAATACATATATTTTAAATGTTCTTTTTTCCATTACTTAATCCCTCCATGATTTCTGCTTATACTTTGCAAAGCACAGAAAGATCTGTTGCTCATTTAAGAGCTTAAAATCCATACCCGTTTCTCATAACTAAAACCTAGACAGTACTGTACTAAAACGAGATCTACTGCATAAAACACAATTACCCTATCAATTGACTACACATCAATACAACAGCACATGATTAGACAACAGTGGGGAATCCCTGTGAGAATTGGGGCACTGCAAGCCTCTCATTTCCTGCTCCATGATGTGTAGATGAAAAGTACACTGGAAAGAATACAAAATGAATGGCAGTAAATCTGTGCACATCTTAACTTCATTTTCATGGGAATGTGGAAATCTAATGAAAGAGTAGACCATGATTATAAGATGGAAAACAAAAAAACACTGATTGTAATGTCTTATTTAGGAGCACAATGACTTGTCCAGTTCTATAGCCCTGATATTTTCAAAGGGTTGATATTTTCAAAGCATCTGATAGACACACACATTCACTCGCAAGTATTTGGGGGTTCACCAACATCCACAGGTAGGTGACAGATACACAATGCCACAGTGCAAGGCACACTTCATGTGATTCTCCATGGAGAAAATCTGGTGACTAAAACTCTGGTGCAAAGCTGTTCCTCTGACAGGGCACTACAGTCAAATTAATGAGGCCCTCCCAGGACCAGACGTGTCACAGCATGCTACAAGGATGCCAAGCAATTCTTGTTTGTGTTTATTCCATTCCCCATCACCTGTAGTGGAGAGTTCAAACTCTCATAGGGTTGCTGTTTGTTTGGTTGTTTTTTTTTAATCTTCTGATGAAGAAAATTATTTTAAAATGAGATCTAAACCACGCTTACACACTCTATTCATTTAAATCCAGGACATATTAATATCCCAAGAGAAATGTGAATGTTATCGGAGACTGTCAAATTAACAGAAATACGTTGACAGTTTGTTCAGGGAAGGTTAGTGCAGCAATAATGATGTTAAGTGATGGCAAAGCGTCATTTTGCTTATGGCAAGATTTCATTTTTGCTTGTTCACAAAAATAAATGCAATTTCTTCCACCTGATTTTTTCCCTTGCTTGATTTGTTTGACATATTTTAAAGGGATACTATTTGCTTTCTTTTTCATGGTCTTTTCTGGCAGTTTCTAAGAATCAGTACTTTACAATCTGTGATACTCAGAAACTCCCCACAGAGCTGACCACGTTGCTTTGTGATTTGCAATGCCAATTCCACATGGCTGATGCTATCGGTATGGTATTTTCAAATATTACTTTTTTTTTACCAGTCTCAATACAACCTAGTTTGGTTTCCTTTCCTGGCAACAAATGTGCATTGAACACAACTATCAAAACACAGTGAGCAAGAGCTCTCTAAAACACTGCTCAATTTTCCCTTGTTAACTTCACCTTCTCCCAAAGCTTTGCCATCTCTCTGCTCAACTGCTATGCAATTAGTAGGCTTCCTTCTTTCCTTAGTTTTTTTCTATCGATACAATTCAGCAGAAATTAGTATGTTTTGAAGACTCTTTGATGAAATTAAATGGCTGATTTGGCCCAGAACTGATTTAATACCATATCTGGTGATGATCCACACCAAAGGAGTTACAGTAAGCTACTTTTTACACTGCTCTGAGCTGTAGTCAGTGAGAGACTGGGAGGGAAAAGCCTGGGATACTTCAATCTTCCTAGCATGCATGAACACCTACCGTTGTTGCAAGCATCTGAGACCTTCAGGTCGGGCTCAAAGACACTCTTTCCTTCCATTTCTCTATTCTGTGGTGAAAAAGCTCAAGTAACCCCAAGTATCTGACAGCATATCTATCATTTAGTGTTTGCACTCACCAATGTAGTACTTAAGCAGTCAGTGATAATAACCAGTCTACTAAAACCAATGATTTGCTCTGGCAAACACAGAATCACAGAATAGTTAGGGTTGGAAAGGACATTACAGTAATTGTAACAGTGTATCATAGTTCAAAGTTCCATTTTTAGGCCATTTTTCCTAACATTCCAAAGTATACAAAGGCCACCATTGGTTACAACATTTTACCAACATTTTCTTGTTCACTTAAGACATTCCTGTTGCAAGCTTTACACATGTAAAATGAATATTTCCCTTCTATTTTGAGGAAGTAATGAAGCCTCTGATTCACAGATATTAAAGAAACTCATATACTGAGATACGTCTAAGCAGAAATACAAAGGTTGCTATCACATGTTTTGGATTATCTTCTCAACCCTAAAGTGCCCATGAATATGTGATGTTGTTTGCTCCACATCTTAAGTTATTCTCCTATAAATTCAATTAGCAAAGATAACTGCTTCACCACAATCTGACCAAAAATGTGAAGACTCATTTAGAGACAACAGCAATCATTAAACAAAACCCATTTTCAGGAAAGGTGAAGGCATTTCCAATACTCAATATGAAATTTAAAAATAGAAAACACTTCAGAGTGCTTAAACAGCAGACAAAACCCTGTTTAATTTCAAAATAGCAGAGTTATTAATGCATCAGGTACTTCAAAGATGGCAAAATAACTTGGTTTTTTTATACATTGGTAGTTACATCCAAAATGAGGGGAAAAAGATAACATTTACCAAATATGAAATTTAATGTACACAGGCTGTTTAAAGTTCTCTTAATTTGCATGACTGAGCATAGCAAAAGTCATAACTTATCACAGTTAGGCTCAGCTTCAGAAATTGCAGTTCAGTCATGAACCTCAAATAGTCAACCCACAAGGCCATCTCTCCCTGTTTTATTCCATAATGCAGAAGAAATAAAGTACTGCTTATCTAGCTGGAAGGCTTTTCTTTATTATAAAACAACACAGGAGAGTAATTTATTTAATATCATTATTTAGCATATGCATGGCCATAGACAAATAGCAATCCACTCAAGAATTCAAGGCCTCCCTTGAAATATTTTTACAATCCCCTCAAAACCAATGAACTTTTGACTCAAGACTGAGTTTTCCTTTCAATAATTATTTTTCCTAAATCTATTACGAAGCTCTATTACCTTTACACTAAGTGCAATGAAAAACCCAATACAGTGCACACAGGAGGCCATATGTCTGGTTACTGGGATCCTCACTCTCAGGCTGTGCTAGCAAGAGCTGTTCCTCCACACTGAGCTTTATTGGCTCCATGCAGCAATTTAATGAAGTCCCCAAATAAAAACTTCAAAATTATATTTGGTTCATATGTTTGAAAGTTTCCTTTCCATTTTGAGAGCTCATAGAAACACAGCACCCCATGGTTAACACTGACTAGATCCCTTTGAAAAGATGCCTTGATGAGAAAATGGTCACCTAGAGACAGTCAAGCCCACCCATTTTTATGTAACTATCTTTTACCGTAATAGCAAAATGAAAAACAGAACAGGTGAACCTATGTTTTCAGAAGATCAGCATAATGAAATATAACATGAAAATATTCAAGTTTGCAAAGTAAAACTGAATGCCTGCATTAAAAAAAAATCATTTCTGGGACAGCAGAAAAAACTGGGGGCCAACCACATAGTTCTTTCCAAATAGTGGCTGTCTAAACAAATTCAGGCTCAGGAGCTGGTACACACTGTGTGACAAGGGAACTAGTTTCCTTCCAAGTCTGTATTTTCATCAGGGCATGCAAATCTCTATCTGATACAGAGAGCCAAAACAAAAGCTCAGTCTCCACAACTACTTTGAAATTGTGATGAACTACTGCCAGGTTATTGGGAGATAGTGCAACGTTGTACAAGAACAATTCTTAATGCTTCATGCTCAATACATAATGGCTATTGGTCCAAGGGGTGAATGCATTTTACAGGGAATTGAAGTATTGCTGAAAAGAAACTGTCAACATTTAAGAATAAATGGAAATTTTACAGCCTTTTTCTACCACTTTCATGTGTGCATGTATAAGCTATAATATTTAGATCAGTGTCTCCAGCTTCTGTCAAACAATGAAATGTCAAAGTAATAACATAATCTTTTTCCTATTAATAAAACTAGAGGTTGCTATAAACTTTCAGGAGAGGGAAGGTCTGTTCACGTTCTCCCTTCCTCTCCAAATTCACTGAACAGTGAATATTTCAAAGGGTTGAAGTTTTCTCATTCACTCTCTTTTCCCAGCTTTGCATAGTTGCTTTGAAGCAGCTGTCCTCAAAGGATCAGATATTGAGATTTCTAATCCTGTTTCAACTTCTCAGCAAGACTTCTGAGTTCTGTTAAAGATTAGGTAACATTTTTTGTGTGCTGAGGCCTTCTAGGCATTTGAACAAGGAGTAAACCTCCAAACGTACTAAACAAAGGTGACATTGCTGTTGGCCACAAAAACCCTTAAAAGAGATAATTTCCATTGACAAAGAAATTACCAAAAATAAAAAAAATAATTATTTAAACCAGCCCTTATCATTCCATCTGAATCAAAAAACATATGTACATATCAAACTTCTGCAGCAGAGTACATAGGAAACTACTGGGATTTTAGGAATTGTGCTATAAATGAAAAATGTTCCATAAAAGGATCAAACTATATCATGAGATGGAAACCCAAATGTCCTGCACATTCCTTTCCTCAAACGATGTTATGTTAAGCAAAGGCTGCAAACAGCCCACCCTCACACAGGAAGAATGAGGTGCGAATACTATCATATTAGTCCTGCAAGCAAATATTTGCTGTATATATGTACTGTGTCAGGCAATTTAAAGTACATAAGTGTGTGTATGTGTGCATGCATAGGCATGGACACTATGTGCAATAGCACAATGTTCTGAAACACTGCTTCTCACAGGTTCAGTGTTTCACAATTCAGCTGGGCTAACAGTGCTTGTTAGTGAAATTATTCTTTATCTATTTCTGTGAAATATTTGGTGACACAGAAGATGGAGATTTTATTTTCTGAAATTAAGTAAAATGAACCATAGATAGCTGTTTGGATTACTATCATCCACAGATGGCCAATTTGTTCTCTAAACATCACATACCCACCCCTCAATACCTACTGTAGTTATGAAATTTTACAAGGGAACTGACAACTCAGGCTGCAGAGACCATACCCACAAAGGCTCCTGCCCAGGAAGCATCAGGATAGGACTATAAAAGCAAAGGTAAGTGCCAAAGTAGAAAGAGATGCTGCTGACCTTTAACTGCTCCTTTGAGATGTGATGCTATATGTAATTCACAGGCACAGTATGTTCTCATATGTGGAGAATGTCTAACCTAGCAGTAGATGGAGAGGGCACACTGTGAACCACCCTCCCTTCATGCAGTGAGGAAAGGGGCAGAGAGGGGTCCTTTCAGCCAGAGAATTCAGAGGTGGTATCAAACTCTTCAACAGTGGAACTGTAACAGGCAAAAAGGTTGCAGAAGTACAAACTGATGGCACATTAAAAAGTTGAAGAGGTACAAGCAAGTATTCTGCCATTCTCCTTTGAATACTGGTAAGTACAGTCCTTCTGTGAATGGCTCCACCCAGGACTGCAGTGATTACTTACAGAGGGGCCATGACTGTTCACAAAGTCATGATGTGAACAAAAACTGAAGTATGGACCCTACCAAGTACAGCATTGCTCCTAATGCACCGAGAGTGACACACACACCAAACTGTGACTGGTGCTCCAGGCAGCTGCCTCGCCAGCTACTCAGACAATGAGCAATGAAAAAAACACAAGTCTTGCTTGCTGACCTTCAGGAAAGTGGGGGATCCCAGTCTCCAATTTACATTGCAAGAAATTCAGCGTAACGGATTTTTTTGAAGAGAGTAGGGCCCATCTGACATTGCTATTGTAGACACCTAGAGGCGAATGGTCCTCCAAAGGGTTGTGTCCTACCAACACAGAAACACACATTGGCAGTTTTGATGCTGACAAGTTTCTCTTGAAGAAGCATTTTGTCTATTTTTGGAGCATATCTGGTAAGAGCACAGCTTTCTGCATCCCAAGGAACCTGTGCCAGAGAGCAACCCTGGAACCGAGGGTGTTTTTAGTTAGGTTTATTTTTCTTTATAGATGATTCTAGAGTGGAGACAGGAAATGTGCAACCCTTTGTACACAAACCTATCAAGCAGCTGGGGATACCCCTCTTTATAGCTTTTTAGCTCTAGGTTTAAGTCCAATGCAAGATATTTAATTATGGTGCTTTCTTCTTCCAGGCAGGAAAGTCAATGGGGTAGGTCCACTAGAAACCAAAAATTCTTTACCATAGCCCTTGATCTCAGGGGAGATTATACCCACACATTTTCTGCATCAAAGCCAGAAGCTAGAGTATGAGATTAAAAGAATAGGTGTGGAAACCCAGGACCAAAGTTATAAAGTAATAGAATAAAATAGTACGAGTCCTCAAAAGCATTAAAAAGGACCTAAAGCAAATGAAAAGTAAAAACTCAAAGGGTTGCGATGCATTTAAACAGTGGGGGAAAGAAAATCAAAGTGTAACACAAACAATAAATGGGAGGTAACTGAAGTACGAATGAGTTCCATGTGAGATTATGCACTACACATAGTACAGAGGTAAAAAAAAAAAAAACAAATATATATATATTTGAACAGAAGCCCTTAAATGTATGCACCCAAGGTGTGAACAGAAGAACATATATGAACCAGCTGGAGCAGTGATTTGATCACTGGAATGAAAACCATGACTTCTGAACATTTGGTACATTAATACTGTCCTGTTTCTTACTCTCATTGCCTGTTCGCTAGCTACAGACCATGGAACTGCCAAAACATGTAACATCAGAAGTTTCATAGATGACAAGGTGGTTTTAGAGTATTTATTGCCTGGCTATGAGACACAAGTAGATCAAAGCTAGAGTTACAGATCAAAGACACAAGAAAACCTCTAACTGGGGCTTTTTTCATCAGAAAGTCACACCCTCACACAAAATTAGCATAAGTAATTAATAATCCAGGCCAAGATTGGTCAAGACAATTCTAGACATACATCCCAGAGAGCTGTCCAATCTCCCTTTAGAATTACTAGAGATAAATAGCCTTTTCTAGATCATGAGTTACCTCTTTTTAAAGTTGCCTTAGATTGGTTTTAGTTGGTTTAGATTTGATGAATTTCATCTCAACTTGTCTTTGAACTTCTGATTGCAAAGAGTCCAAACAACCTTCGCTTTGAAATAAACATCTATCTTTTAAATGTCTGAAATGACACAGGATAGATTCCAACCCTAAGGCAAGACCCACTATGGCAAGCAGATGTCTATTCTAAATTTTAGTTGGGCAGTCCCATCAACACATTTGACAGCTCTTGCCATTTTCCTACAATTGCTCCTAACAGCAGTGGTGCCTCACGAAAGCTCATAGCTCATCCTAGCTGCTGGTAGACTTTCATGAATTTCTTTTAATCTAGAGAAGTGCAGTTCTGGAAACAAGCTTTGTAACAGTTATGCAACAGTGCCTCTGACTTCACCCCTTGAAAAATAAGGCCCATGACAGTAATAAACTTGTGACGTTCTTTTCTTAGTCTTTTTCTTTAGGCACTGTGGCACATCTTAGACTTATGCTGGCAGACCCACCACCCCTCATGACAAACCCGTTGTGCATACCCAATGATTTGAGGTGATAGAATTTACAATAGGCGTCATGGGTAAACTTTCCCCTCGAATTTCTTGCTGCTCATTTTCTCTTAGCAGAGACGAGTATCCTAGTACAGTATGTCCTTATTTTGGAAGCTTACCTTATTAAAAACTGCAGCTGTACACTTTCCATTATGCATAATGGCCAGAAAGATCAGACCAAAATATCTGAAATGTTTCCTCCTGTGAAGAAACATTTGACTACATATCTAAACACCACATTTGGACCAGTAGGTTTATTAAATTAATGGTTCTAAATGAAAGTGAAGAATTTTGAACTAGTACGTCAGTAGTATGCCTACAGATAAAATTTGCAGTGCCAATAATAAGAAAGCTTAACTTCGGAATGCAATAAAAAAAAAGCCCTATCCAAATTTTACACCACGCATTTCCACTCTCCTTCCTGCAAAAGTCATATTAGTGCAGGCAACTGCGTACTTGCTACGTATGTGGTACTCCTATTATCCTCAAAATCTATCTCTGAATCCATAATTTAAGAGCACTTTGGGTGGACAAACAGTATTCATTTCCAACTGACAGGAGAGTAGATCGGTATGAATACATGACTGCAACTCTGCAGTGTCAGATCATGTACAATAATTTAGACAAGGTTTCAGAAAGGAAAAATTGGAGGAAGATACATCATGAAACACTGCTCAAAGGGCACTGATTACATACTTCTTCCTGTATGAACAAAGATTTACTGTCCCTGGAAGAGGGCAATACCTTTTGACTAGATGGTATTCAAGACTGTCAAGCTTGTCTTTTGGAAGCGCTCAAATTGGAACTCAGTTCTGAAACTGCTAATTCCTGATCTATCAAGCATACTCCCTTTTCTGAGTTGAAGCTAAGAGAAGAGAAGATTGATTTAGATCAAATCCAGCTGATCATTTTAAAGAGCAATAATTTATATGGCAAAATATCATGACAGTATGAGAAAAAAATTCAGATCCTAGGTGAAAGAACAAGTGTAATTACAAATAGCATAACACACCAGAAGCAAAAGATTTCTTCCAAACTCTAACTTGCCAGAGAAAAGCATAGGATTCCAAATTCAGAGAGCTTAGACAAGTATTTCAAATAAATATGAATAACATCTCAACTGAGCTTGGGTAAATACAGTGCCAGGTACCTGAAGACAGCCTGGCATTTGATCCATTATAAGCCCCTCTTTTCCAGTACTGAAGGTCAGGATTTAGAATGTTATCTAACTTTAGTAGTGCATGCTATTGAATTATTGCGGGAGGCAGAAGGAGAGAAGAGGAACAACAGAGAGTACAGGGGAATTCCACACCTGTACTTTACTGTGAAAAAATACTGTAAGAGAAGACTCTGTACAACTTTGCTTGCCAGATAACACAGCAGGTGGTTTTACTAGTTTAAATAAAAAATTTCACTGATGTTGCATTTGATCGGGAACTTAAAGAGTCTAAATATTTTCCAGTTCTATGCTTTTATACTGTGGAATGTTTTGATAAGCAAAGAGAGGAACTACTTCAAGTAATTTATTCACTGTCCACTCAATCTTTTTGAAAAAGAAGATCTAAAAGCATACCTGGCTGCTTATTTCTGTGCAGGAACGCTCAAGTTTTCTCATCTAGCATCAGCAAGCTAAATAATGCTGGGTCCCTTCTACTTTCCATTCCTTCACAGGCTTAAGTTCAGAGATTAACCATAACATCTTTCACATACAGGCTCAAATATTCATGAATATCAAAGAAGATTTTTTAATCAGTACTTAACATGTAATTTTATGCTGCATTTTCAAGAGCAACATGCTAGCAACTATAATAGCACAGAGACAGAAGTCATTCTATAAGCTGATTCTGAAATACTGCACGCATAGTTTGGGGACTTTTTAAGAGTTCTATCATTTAGGTTTGGGAAAATAAGGTCAGACAGGGTTGAAGGTCATTATCTCAAAAGAAAGTTAAGAATGCAGGTGATTCCTTCACTTGGGTCAGAGTAATCCCTGGCACAGCTATGGGCTAGGCAGAGAAGAGATTCAGAGCAGCCCTGTGGAGAAGGACTTGGGGGTGTTGATAGATGAAAAAATGAACATGAGCCAGAAGTGTGCGCTCGCAGCCCAGAAAGCCAACCGCATCCTGGGCTGAATCAAAAGCAGCGTGACCAGCAGGTCGAGGGAGGTGATCCTGCCCCTCTACACTGCACTCGTGAGACCTCACTTGGAGTATTGTGTGCAGTTCTGGTGTCCTCAACATAAAAAGGACATGGAAGTGTTGGAACAAGTCCAGAGAACGGCCACGAGGATGATCAGGAGACGGGAGCACCTCCCGTATGAAGATAGGATGAGAAAGTTGGGACTAGCCTGGAGAAGAGAAGGCTGCATGGAGACCTCATAGCACCCTTCCAATATCTGAACGGGGCCTATAGGAATGCTGGAGAGAGACTCTTCATTAGGGACTATAGTCACAGGACAAGGGGTAAAGAGTTCAAACTTAAACAGGGGAAGTTTAGATTGGATATGAGGAAGAAATTCTTGACTGTGAGGGTGGTGAGACACTGGAATGGGCTGCCCAGGGAAGTTGCGAATGCTCCATTCCTGGTGATGTTCAAGGCTGGGTTGGACATAGCCTTGGGTGGCATGTTTTAGTGGGAGGTGTCCCTGCCCATGGCAGGGGGTTGGAAGTAGATGATCTTAAAGTCCTTTCCAACCCTAACTATTTGATGATTCTATGATTTCAATCTTCTTCATAACAAGCCATGTACTACAAAGATAATGGAAGACAAACATTTCAAATATTTGTAACAGCAAGGAGCAATATGTAATCATTTTAAAATAAGGTATTAAACAAAGATCATTTAGGTATATTGGTATCATAGGCGTGTACTGGAACACTACTTATGCTCAGCTTTGAGCATCCAAAATTGATGAACACCTGTGAGCAGCAAGGAACAGGCTTTGAACAGGTGATGGAGTACAGAATTGAAAATGAGCCTTGCTATGGTCCTGCTTTTTCAGGAACCAGACCCACTCTGTGTGAGTCTACTGCCCTCTGTGACCTAACTCCTTGTTGCTGTGTCCTGGAAAACTTTCACAATGTCCAAGTCACCTTGCATCACAAAGAGGTTCACACTGGCTGCAACAAGATGTTCTGTGACACAGAGCATATAGTTACCCGCAACATTCAGGTCATGATCAATCTTTTAACCTTCTCCTGTACATGATTTATGGAACTGATAAACAGCTTACAAGCCTCACAATTGTCAGTAGCCACCCTGTAATCTGAATTCTAACAGTGACAGCAGGGGCCACAGCCCTCAGCTTCAGTGACCCCTGATAATTATCAGAACTATCTAAATCTGTAAGAAATTCAGATGCAGGGGATTATTTTAGCCAGTATTAAAAAAGTCAAACACCAGAAGTACCAAACTATGGAAAACAGCCTAATTATTCACATTCTGGCCTCCTTTATATAACCCTTACTGAAAAAAAAACTGTTAAAAGACTACAAACCTTTCTTTCCTAAAACCGAGAAAAGTAAATAAAGAACTAAATAGGTCCTAAATATGCAGTTATATTTTGAAGCTCTATCCATATATCCTAAGTGCAAATATCATGCATCTATACCTTCAAATATTCTAGAAAATGCAACATGCATTTAAATTCTAAGCTGTTAATCACTGTAGACAAATTCTGAATTCACCATTGCATGTGAAAACTGAGCTATTTTCAAAACTTGTAAGATATTATGAAATATTCCTTTTTCAATCTGTCCATTTTGTTCTTTCTTAAGCAATTAAGGAAAGATTGGAGATCTAAACATTGTTTTTCTTAGATTAATTTTTTGTAATATCAACGTTTACATTTCAACTTTTAATTTTGTCCAACAATGCTCAAAATTCATTTTTACATTATGTAAATTACAATGCAAAAGTAAAAAATAAATACTTTCAACAATAAAAAAAAAATACACATTCCTATTAACATCCAGATTCCAAAGAATCTGCATATCTCAATGTAATGGGTGCTAATGGAAAGAAAAGCACCCTTGATTTTGAATGAGAACTATATGAGAACTATGAGAACTAATCAATTATATCAAACCAAAGTGAGATAGAGTAAAACTAGAAACTTTGCAGATAAAAGTCATACAGAAAATAAAAGGAATAAGTGCACTTATTTCTTTTGTGATGTACTGCTGTGGTTGAAACTAGTCAGTGTCTGGGTAGTAAGAACTTACATATACTCACTGAAAAGATACAAACAGTATCCATTGGCTTCAAACACCTATGTAGCTGCAGAATTTCCGAGAAGTTAAACAAAATTTATTCCACTGACTGTAATGATGGTTTTTGTATGCAGCTGTCTTCATCAGATCTAAATACATGCGGAGGTAATACATATTTGAGCAAATGATCATGGACTAAACTGAAATGTTAGCAGTTCAGCTGAACTTCTGGGCCTGTCTTAAGTTTTGAATTTCCCATAGTAAAGCATCAAATTATTTTAAAGCTTTTCTACACTTACTTTCCAAGTCCTTCATTTTAGTTTGAGCTGACTTCAAAATTCATATAATAAACACTGAAGTCCTAGAAGAAACGGCAGGAATGAGTGAGGATGCAGTATAGTAGTGGACTGAGCATTGAATCACAGCTACAAAATCTGGATTAACTTCACGGCATTATCTCTGTCCTTGGATTATCTTCAGCAAGTTTCTTCACCTTCCTGAACTTCTCTCCCTCCCTCACTCCTCTTCATTTGCCTTGGCTATTTCCATTGTACCTTACAGGCAAAGATCATCTCACGTAATGTGTTTGGGCAGTTCTAGCACAGAGTGGCACTACGGCAGTTCAAGACCTTTAGAAGCTACAGTAGAACTAATCAGAATGTAGAAATAAAAGCTTAAAATGTTCTCTGAGTGTCAAATTTAAATCCCAAAGTGTCCAGTACTCGGAATACTGCTATCCAATACATCATTGTTGCAAAGACTACAGATTGTCAATCAAAATATTTAATGAAAATATTTTTTGAACTTATTAACATGAAATCTACATGGAAATCAATTTTAATATCTCTTAATATTTACTTGATTATTGAGTACTACCTTAGGAACTGATAATAAAAATGTTTCAAGACATTTCTGCTTTAAGCATTTTTTTTTAAAAAAAGTCAGCATCAGTGGCTTTTTTTGAGGAAACACTTGCCTTGGTATAATATTTTAAGCAAGAAAGCAGTCCTTTCTTAAACAAGAAGCATTCTCCTCAAAGTGAGAGCTGAGATCTGTGTCCCTCTTTTCATTTCCTGTCTTTCTGGTTTTTAATCAAAATGTATGAAGTCATTGCTTAAAGAGGGTATTCAGTCATGCGAATATTGTGGAACTGGGAGAACACAGATGTTTAGCAGTAGCAGACAGGCATGTCAGAGGTTAAATCCCACTGATCAGATCTCATTCCTTATCAGAATCAATTGACTGGATTCAAGTGATCTTCATGCAATCTCACATAAAGACCATGAAACATATGTAGCCCCCTAAACATTCCCAGCAGCATGTTCTGCCTGTCCTATTATATGAAAAATCGGATTTATATAATACTCCTAGACATCTAAAAAAATAATAAACATTTTTTATTCTGCAAAGTGTTGAATACTCATGCTATAATCTCAGCAAAACCTCAAGCAAATCACGTTGTTCAGGGCTCAGCTGAAACGGCATTAAAGTGCTCTGAATCTGCCTGATCAAGTCTTAAGGCCAGTGAATTGCAAATGTCTTCCTATGCATACAGACAGACACACAGAAAGAAGAGATATTTCCTCTTTTGGTTAAACATATTTGTTATTTTTGTATTATACAATCTCCAAAGCACTTTGAATTTACAAGTCCTTAATGTGAGCACTCCTAACTAAAACCAAGTAATTACCACTCTCAAAGTTGCAGTTAATATTTATCTCTTTAACCAATCTGAAATATTTTATCTCAAGTCAGTCTTAATGTTCCCTGTTATCCTGCCTCTGAGAGGATAGGAAAGATATATAATGCTTATGAGACAGATACACTTTTACCTGTTGCAGGAGACAGCCTGGAACAGCACTCCCAGGGAAGATTGGCAGTGATCTTTCAACATGTCTACCTTTCTCAAACTCTCATGTTTGCTAACATGATAGCTGCTCTATCACTCCCCTCCTCAGATGGACTGGGGGAAAGAAAGTATAATGAAAGGCTTGTGTGTCAAGATAAGGCCGGGGAGTGATGGCTTACCAATTACTGTCATGGGCAGAACAGATACCACTTGGGGAAATCAGCTTAATTACAGCTCAGATATAAACACAGAAATTACAATGTAAAATAAAATCTGAGCCTCTGGAAAAAAAAAAATCTTCATATACACATTTTTTGCTATGCAGGTGACAAGCACAGAACTTTATGCTGGACATTTATGTGTACATATGCTGGCAAAAATTAAGATATGTGTGAATGTGTTGACACAAATTCACACATAGACGTGAACTCAAAACAATGCCTGATGACACGACAACAGTGCCACTGGATATGTATTTACAACTGGGAGATGGCACTGAAAATCTTGGCCAGCTGACTGAGAGAAGAACCAAAGAGCCAGGGCATTCAGGCCCTGAAGAGAGAGTAAGGGACCCTCTCAAATAAGACAGGGAGAAAGGCCCAAACTTTCACTTGCCTTGTGAAGGCCAAACACGAGATACAGGAAACACAAGACAACTTTAATCCCACTTAGATCTTCAAAATAGGATGAAAGCACTACCTGCACCTGGCTGACCCTCTGCAAAAGGGCAATTGCCTGGTTATCCCACAGGTATTAGAGTGGGACTCTGCTTTTCCACAGCCAAAGGTGTAACAGTCTTTCTCATGGTTTCTAGATGAAGTCTCCAGTTAAAAGCACAGATACTTCCCTGAGTGTTTTGGATACTTCATGGCAATCCCTACATTACTTCCATATCCACTGAGGTGATACAGTGCCATGGAGATGGTGAAGAGAGGTGACCTGCCTCCTCTAAATGTGTTAATATCATTTAGGTGGAAAGAAGTTAAGACCTGAAAGCACAAAGGGAAAGGACTGTAGATCACTCTAAACCCTAAGGGAAAGAAAACCCCATTTCATGACTATTTATTTTTACAGATTTTCCTATGGCACATGGAGAAGGAATTCTCCACAATTAGGAAGAATACATAAACTTTAGTTTCCTTATTACATTATATGACACAACTATGTTCAGAAAGACCAAAATAGGAAAACATACTGGCCATAAACTGTTCTTTTCAAAACATATCTTTAGCCAGAGCTTTAGCTGCTATTGAAGTTAACTTTATCATAATGTGAAATAGGATCAGAATGGGGATCACATTTACCATGTTGCATCTATTTTCAGCTTTAAAATTTTCAAAACTAAAATGTTTACTTTTCAAATTTAAAAGCAGCCAGCATGGAAAATTACATTCTGGCCAACACTGCTCATCAATCAAACATTTCAGGGTTTCTCTGGACATAGAGAGCTCTCACTGCAATAACTCAGAGCTGAATACAAAATTTCATCCTGAATCAAACTGAGAGCTAAATACTTGCTAGTGAAGGATTACTTTCAAATTCTTCTTTTAACTCATTTCTCATTTCAGTCACATTTTCTCTGAGCTTTAAGAATGAATGTAGGCTATTCAATTTCAATGAAACTGGCTGGAGAAATCAACTGAATCACACATTTTGCATCAGACCAAATATTGATCCATAAAGAGTTATATTTGAAGGTTATTAGGTACAGCAAACCGTCATGTGTTCTTTTTTGTAGCTCATTCACCTATTCCTACATAAACTAAAGTTCCATTTATGTTTTTTATACTTTGGTCTATACTTCATCTGGAAAAAGATTCAGAAGACACACACAAAAATTACCACGCATTTAGGAAATTTAAAATATAAACCTGAAATTTTAGAGTACAAATACATATGTTAATTATTACAGATAAAACAGTATACTATTCTATGAATTATATTTAACTTGTTTGTCAGAGAAAACAAAGGAAAAACTTCAAAAATTTGGGAATAACAATCCCACCACAAATTTAAGGATATGACCTTCCCAGAAAATCCAGACTCAGCTGAAAATGTGGTCTTTAATGCTCATTCCTGATTTCAAGCACACCAAACTTTTACAGGATTCCTCATCACATTGTGTACTCTGCTGTACTTTGTAAGAACTCAGTAAACTTAAAAACTTTCAGCTTAGAAAGACTTGATATTACGTGCTGAAGTTGAAGCCATCTTCTTCATTTAAACACATTCAAAAGGATGTAACCCAGTTTAGATTCAGATCCAGCAGCATTTCTCAGCTGATTTATATAAAGTTTGCTGCTAATAACCAGACAGAATGCCAAGCACTAAGGTACATCAAAAGGTGGTTCTAAGATGAAAATGGTTATATTAAAATCTGGTTGGACATTTGGATGGGAGTGGGCCCCTCATGGCTTTCAACACTATCCCTCATTTCCTTCCCCTGAGAAAAATAGGTCCATCAGCAATAAGTGTTCTTTTTCATTAATCTGGGTAGAAGAGCTGCCTTTTTTTGTTTGGTTGGTTGGTCTTTTAAATGAAGAACTGACTCTGCAAAGATCCTTTTCTGGTCTCCTCCCCCCAGAATAAACAAAACAATTCAATTAGGCTTGGGAAACACCATGGTCTTGAATAGAGACTCCGTGTTCGTTCACTGCCAACAGAAGAACAGGGAGTTTGTGCAAATCTAAGACAGAGGGGTTTTTTTTTGTTTAAGAACTGACGCTTTGTCAATGCTTTGAAACAGCAGTGGCTTCCATAATACAGTCTGTATATTAAAATAACAGTTCAATTTTCAAGAAAAGTTTACTGTCACAAGACTGTTCTTCCTCCCATATGTTCCAAATTCAAAGATTTTTCAAATCTCTGTTTTGGTCCCAGTGCTATTCTATTGAGAACAGGCACAAACAGAATTCGTGGAACACAAAGGTAATGAAATTACAGGATCTGTCACTTTGATCTGTTTTCTTCAGTGTGCCACACAAGCCAGACAAATAAATGCAAATCTGAACATAAATAGCTCTAAAAATATTGGAGCACTGTGCATTTCAGCATTTCTTTTGTTGAGACCCAGCCTTGAGTGGGTTATGTAGAGAAACAAACACCATGAAGAGTACATCTGTTTGCAAGATACTTAACTGCCTGTGGGATAAACATTCATACAAATCAAGACTCCACTGAGTAATATAAATTAAATATATAATTTGGAAATACAATAAACTAAAATGTTTAACAAAATTAGAGGTGATTTGAGTAAGTGCAAATCAAGAGAATACAATCTTCTAAAGTTACAATATTTGTTGATACTGCAGCAGTACCTACAGACACCTTGATTTCACCAGATGCGACCCAGCCTCCAAGCCACATACATTATTCCACACGTTATACAGGAAAATCAGGATATCACTCAGTAAACTTAACTGGATGAAAGTTTAGATGAAGGTACACATTGAAGCTTACTTTTGCTGAAGCAGTTTGCAGTGACAGTCTACCCAGGTGAAGTTACACTGAAGAGCCACTTCTTCCCTTCCATGCAACTTGCAGCAGGAAAGTGATATAGCCCTAAAGCACCAGTATGTCAACCCATCTAAAGAGAGGCACTTGGACCACTAAAAGGACCTGCAAGAAAAAGGGACAGCTACTCATCCTCCCTCATGGCTAGTGAGAGGGAACATCATTCACTCCCAACTTTTGTACTCTCCATGCCATGGTTTTCTCATGCCAGTACAAGATTAAAAAGACTTTCTAGTGATTTCATGATACACATAAAAGATGATAGAGATCGAATCACTGACACACAAAGCAGTTATACTCCAAAAGTTCAAAAGCAGAACACACTTTCATAAATCCAAAAATCTTACTGTGACTTATTTCCCTTTCAATATGGACACTAGTATTTACTGACAAATTGGCACTTTTTTTCAAACAACAAAAAGAAATCTAAAGATCTCTTTCTTTATACCAAGACCAAGGCCAAACAAAAACTGCCTGAACTGCTCCTCATTCACAGATCAAATCTAATATCCCTGAAGGTGACATCAAGGGCCATCTGTCAAAGTTGGCTACATTAGATAATAACTACATACAAGTAGATAATAATAGACAAATAGCCATTTCCTTTTTGCAGCATGTTGCCACTGACATCAGTAGATCTACTTATGCAAGCAAGTGCAACTCACCACTAGGATGTGAGCTAGGAGAGCAGAGGGTGCATCATCTACTGTGCTTCAAAATAGAAAGCAGTAAAGCAGTAAGATTCACCTTGCATAAAGGAAAATCACAGTTGCTGCAGAAAGAGCATAGCTGTTGTCACACCTGACTTGGAATAAGCCTAATAGGCAACTTCTCCAGTTTGCTCCTAGGACAAGATGGATATGAAGACTAACCATATAGGTGGCAAAAGCCACGTTTTCACTTTTTCAGCTGTGATGTCACAGCACAGACTATAAACACAGTCAATAAGGTCTGGATGAGCAATGCAAAAGGAATTAGATCAGCTAGGAAACTGAAAAATAAGCAGATCACACAGGAGGTCCACAGAAAGCAGTACAGACTTTAGTCAACATCCAGGGAGAAAGTTTTCATCTTTGAGTCTCGCACTTTCATAGCAGCAAAAGACTGAGTCCTGCAGTATGACCATCCAATACTTTGCTGAAAACAGCTGTTGACAGCTCCAGCGCCAGAAAATCCAGACAAAATTGTTGCTTTGTGAAGCTCCTTTCCTAAATACATGTCTTGGGTACCATTAATTCACATCTTGAGGACATTCTTTATCAATGAAAATGCCTAACAAAATGGGTCTAAAGTTATAAATGTTTTCCAGACACCATCAGGCAAGCACTAACAAAGCACTGACACCAGCAAGGTGTGTGTCTTTTCACCACAGCAAGATTCAACGATCTTAATCTGACTACTCATATTGGAAGCACCTGCTTCAGTCTATTTAGCTTATTTAAGATATGATAAGGAGGCAATTAGTGGATAGTCTCCATGTAGAAAAGATTCTTTGCTTTTTCCTCAAATTCATAACAATTCACATCAGTGGAAGCTAAAGGTAACCAAAATAAGTTATTAGAAGCTTAATTGCTACAACACCACACTGAAATGCATATCTTAGCATTGTCTGATGCCTTTGAATAAAAGCTAGTTCTCTTTTCAAAGATGTGTTATACCTCAGACACATGTTCATGAGTCTAACATAGCAATTATTGTTGTGGTTTCTTGTCCAGTTCTATAAAGGATATCACTAAAAATTTTGGTTAGACTTCTGGCCATAGAGGTATTCATTTTTATCCATGGCACTATTCAGTTTGCCTTATTTATTATACAGTCAATGTCAAGCTGCATTTTGCACCTATAACTGGGAAAAAAAATATCACTTAAACTCTTTAGACGCTATGCCCAGATGATAAACAACTGCACTAAAATGCCAATTAACTTTAAGATTTGTGTCTTATTGCAACTACGTTTCAGTTTACAGTATTCATTAGGAAGATTTAACGAGATAGAACATTTAGATTGGTTTTTGCTAGTTTAATTGTTCCTACTTGCCAAACAACCAAGGTTCATTAGAGAAATAGTGGATGTACATGTAAATTGTGCAGTAAATTTTGGAGCCCACATATAGGAAGACACAGCTACAACCCCCTTTTTACAGACAGTATGGTTTTCATAAACACTTTGACATTGCTCTTACACATATAAACTTTGTGATACTGAAAATTTTGCACTGTTTTCCAAAACTTACTGTACTTTGTCTTCCCAAAGTCTTGGACAAACCCTTCTCCCAGGATTGGCTCCCAGGTCCATTAACTCAATGGACCTTGGATTACACTGAAATTACAGGAATTAGGATATGGCTCAATGCATTTTAAAAAGGACTGAATTAAACCCCTTAGAGTCTTAATTCCTTGGGATGTTTTGCAGTATTCACAAACAATAGCTTCATGTAAACATTAGTGAGACAAAACTTGAATATACTTCTGTGGGAATTTTGATTAAATACTGTATGCACTAATGGCTCTCATTTAGCAAAGCATGTTACATCTTGGGAATACAAAACCCAGAGAATATTGTGAAAGACATAAAAAGATATTTTAAGGTCTTTGTTGTGTTTCAGCGTTTATAATTCCCTCTATAATTCTCAACACTGAAAAAGATTTAGAAAAAGGTTTATCAGTCAGTGAAGTTTTCAAGTCCACATAAGCTTCCTACTCAATCATTTTGAAAAAATAAAAGGAAGAAAATTAATATTAAAGATAACATACCTCTCACATAACCCATATAATAAACAACTGAAAAAGAAATAGCTGTCTAACAACCATCAGCCTTAACTCCATTCTTCCTCTATGTTTTTACCATGGTTTTGACTTTGCAGCAATATATTTTTTTTAAACAAGACTATTACAGCAGCTAATATAATCACTGAATAGGTGAACCAACTGATATTTTATGCCATAAATGTCATTTTGGTCTTACAAGAAAAAACGTGTTTCACCGAAAGAAAAAAAAATATGACATATATGCATAAAATTATTTCTTTCTTATAAGGGAAGGTTTCATACTGTTTATATCCTACAGTTGTTAGGATATGTGCAACCATCTTCAGTTAGAATGCTATTTGACATAATTTTTCCATAACATGGATATTTTAATATTTTTCTTGATAAGATCAGTTGAGCTTGCACTTCATCTGAAATTGCCAAATAATGCATTCCATAGTAAAACCGTTTCAGATATATACAGCGACTGCTAAGTGAACACTTTCATACATGTTGTGCAAAGTTTTAGACAAGTAGTTCATTCTTCAGAGCAGTGCACGAAAAGGAGTACAATAATAGTTCTATCATTATATCCTCCTTCTTACCCCAATATATTTGCTCCTACCTTCTGACAAAACCACAGTTTATTGTCTTCCTGAGCTGGATGTTTTATTCCAGTATTTAGTAGACTTTTAACTTTTCTTCTGTGAATTCTTTAAATACAGGCTGGACAGAAGAGATTCAGAGCAGCCCTGTGGAGAAGGACTTGGGGGTGTTGGTCGATGAAAAAATGAACATGAGCCAGAAGTGTGCGCTCGCAGCCCAGAAAGCCAACTGTATCCTGAGCTGCATCAAAAGAAGCGTGACCAGCAGGTAGAGGGAAGTGATCCTGCCCCTCTACTCTGCTCTCGTGGGACCTCACTTGGAGTACTCTGTGCAGTTCTGGTGTCCTCAACATAAAAAGGACATGCAACTGTTGGAACAAGTCCAGAGGAAGGCCACGAGGATGA
>JAOEHY010046564.1:0-12852 GCA_025447955.1 Psilopsiagon aurifrons
GGGGGGACATCGCTGTGGGGACAGTGTCACCCGGGTGTGGGTTGCTGCTGCCCCCCCCTTCAGACTCCAAACTGCCCCTTGTCCTCCTTGGTGGCACCATGGGACCACTGGCACCCTCAGAGCTGCCCCCCCCAACACCTTGGTGGGGCTTTTCTTGGGTGCGGAGTGACACAGACTGGGAGGGGGGGAACGACCACAGGGGCAGCCACCCCTGTCCCCAGGCCCATAGGATAGAGGAAAGGAAAGGTCCTTGCTGGGATGGGGCCAAGGGGGCTGAGCCCCACAGCAGGGTCCCCCCAGAGTCCAGTGTGGGGCTGGGGACACCTCAGTGGCCAGGATGGGGGCAAGGGGTCCGGGCAGGTTGTTTGGACAGGGGAGGGGATGGGCACGAATGGAGGGGTCTGTAAGTAAGGCCAGCTGGGGTTGGGGGCCAGGCAGGCTGAGCCCCATGGAAGAGCTAGACCAGGCAAAGGTTGGGGAAAATGAAGCACGGGGTTGTGGCAGCAACAAGGAAGAGACTCCCATGGGTGCCATGGAGAGCGGGGCCGGGGCACCTCTGGCTCTTGGGCATCCACCAGTGTTGGTGGGACGTGGCAGTGCCCAGGCAGTAAAAGCTGGAGTGTGGTAATCCCTGCAGCAGGAATGCTCTGGGAAGAGGTCCTGCTCCATAACCACCCTCCGCCCAGGTGCAGGGGCTATTGGATCCCCTCCCCAGTACCCAGAGGGTCTTGGCATACAGCAGGATGGGAGCAGCAGGCGCAGAGCAAGCGCTGCACCGTGCTGGCATCTCCCCTCCTCTGAAAGCTGGTTGCTGATTTCACTCCGGCTACCAGGAAGAGGGAGGGAGGTGGCTTTGGAGTGGGGAGGACTCGTTTGAGCATCCATTTTTAATGAGCTAGATATCTATTTTTCCCCGAGCTGGCTTCCCCCACATCGATCCTTCACCATCCGCTGGGCCTGCTCCTCTCCCCGTGCAGCAGCTCCCTGTGCAGTGGGTACCAGCAGGTTGAGCATCCCCAGCGCTGGGACCCTCCTGCCTCCCCAGATCCTGCTCCTGGGGATCGAGGGACCCTCTCTTGGCCATGTGGCACATGTCAGATGGCAGATGGAGGGGAAAGATCCCCTTGTCCCCTCTGGTGGGGTCACCTCCATGTTGAACATCCCACGGGGATGTGGCCACGCTCCAGCAAGGAGAAGGGTGGCTGGAGTGAGATCACTTTGAGTTGGGGGGCTGGATCCTGCCTTTATGCTTTGCAGATCTGAGCTGTGCCTGGCTCAGACTCTGGCAGCTCCATGGCAAAACCACAGCACCATTCCCATACCTCAGTTTCCCAAGCCATCTCCAAGCCATGGCCTGTTGCTCCCCACCACTGCCTGTGCAGACGGAACAGTGCCTGGAGAAGGGAAAAAGGGATTCTGGATGCGAGTGGGTGTCGATGGTGTGGGAGGGAGAAGGATAGAGAGTGCGGGTGCGCAGGGCTCCTTCAGCAGCATCCCACCTGCAGCCAAGCTCTGCCCACCCACCACGGGGACCATCCACACTTGTTTTGAGTGCTCCACAGCCAGCAGTGCTGAGGGCTCAGGACATCGGAAGCCCTTTCTCCAGGCTTTCTCCCTGTTGGAAGTGTGGCCTGTGCCCAGCTCCTGGCTGGGGGAGCAGGATCAGACTCTTGCTTTTGCTTCCAGGGAGCAGCTTTTTGGAGCCTCTCTTGGCATTTAGCACTCACAGCTGCCTGCAGCAAGGAGCTCTGGATACCCCAGCATTCCATGAGCCTGGTGCTGCTGGCTCCATGCTGGAAAAGTGCTTGCCCACCTTGCCCCAGCCCCAGCTCCTGGCCAGACTCCTGAGCCCCACGGCAGAGGGCATTGCTGCTTGCATGGCTGTTTCCTTCTCTGGAGGGATGAAGGAGGTTGAAGAAGAAACTCAAGTCCCAGCAGTGCCCAAGAGGACATGTGTCCTGGGGAGAGGGAGCCCAGTGGCAGCCATGGGCCATGGTCTCTGTTCTCCTTGTGGGATCTTGCATTTTTGTTCACTCCTTTTCTGGGCCTAAGAGAGACAAAGAGAAGGGCTGTAACACACTCGGTGCTATCTGTTGAGCTCTGGCTGGGTTTGTAGTGATGGGATGCCGGGCTGGACAGGAGCTGACACAAGAGGAGCTGTTCCCTCTTCCCCTGTCCTCAGTTGGTGGGGAGCCAGGCAAAGCTTAGTTGAAGCACAAGCAGTCTCCCATGGTGCTGAGAGCTCGGACCTCCAGAGGAGACTGAGGTCCAACTCTGCCCTGGTCTGCGCATCCTGTGCTCTGCTTGAGCAGGAGGTTCCTCCTGAGGGGATGTGGGGCTGCCTGGGATAGGGAGGGAGGTCAGGGCTTGATGTCTTGAGAGATTTGGGTCTTAGCAGAGAAGATAAATGCTGTTGCAGGAAGGGCTTGTGGCAGCTTGAGCAAGGAAGTTTTGTCTGGCCGAACAGAGGGGCTGGAGCTCTGCCTCCTCCTTACAGCTTCCCATGCTGAGCGCTTGGGTGCAGGAGCTGCATCTCCTGATGCTCCTGGACATGAGCTGTATTTTCAGACAAGTAGATGTGGTGGGACTGGAGCAGAGCTTGGCTTGGGCACCACAGCCAGAATCTGCCCACCTCCCTGGGCACAGGGCTGGCCCCACAGAACCTGGCTCCAGGTCTTGCTGTTGAGAAAGCTGTGGGACCTGGGGCAGAGCAGTGCTGGGGATGCCTGTTTGTGACAGCTCCACTGCCTGGCCATGAGCTGCCTGAGACTCCTCAATGGATTCACCAGCCAGCCCACCACTGATAGCAGCATTCAACTGCAATGGGACTCAAATCAGTTGTTTTCCCAGCCTCTTTGTCCACTGCAAGGTGAGATACCCTCTGTGGTGTTATTGGGAGCCAACACTGTACCAGGAAAGCTGCTCTCAGCCCTCCAGATTCCCAAGGAGTTCTCAGGGCAATGTCAGGAAGAAGTTTCCTGGCTCCCATCTTGCAAACAACAGGCCTCCAGGGCTATGCAGAGCAGCAAGGTCTTTCCTCACCATGAATTCCTGGCTTGTGCAGTGGGGGAATAGGTAGCACCGAGTTTGGAGCTGTGCTCTGAGCCTCTCTCCCACCTGACTTGTGTGAGAGCTGAGCTCTGGATTGCAGATCCACCTCTGCACACACAAGTGCAGCATCTCTCTTCCCAAACACAGCCACTGCTCCTCCATCTCCAGGGGAATCAGTGGCTCCTCAGGGCCTTCTGTACTTCCTTCACATTTCTGGAGTGATCCAGGCCCTCTGAGGCGACCTAGCCCTGGAGGCAAATGGTCATACACCCACTACTCACAGCACAGGCAGTGGTCTGACTTGGTGGATAAGAGCAGGAGGCAGCTTTCACCCCCCTGAACGCTGCTGGGGAAGGCAGTCTTTGTAGTGAGATGTCTTTATTACTACCATGCACTTTGGCCTGCAGATTCAGCCCTCCAGAGCAAGACCCTGCCTGGCATTCTGCTGGTTGGGATGTTGCGTAGAGCTGAGGGAGTCCTGGGAAGCTGTTCCCTGCAAGAGTGCTGGACAAAAGCCTTGCCACAGCACCACATCTCGGGTGTGTTTTCTCTGCCTGTAGATCAACTTGATTTGCTGCATTAGTAAAAATAGATGGGCTAATGAATTCAGCTGATGCAACCCTCTGTGTGTGTGTGCGTGCATGCGCTTCTCTCTGTTTGTGTGTGGATGTGTGCATGTATGTGTGCAGCTGAATACCAAGGCTCACATCAGGTGCATCCGCCAGCTCCTGGCCTCTGACGGGGTGATTGTGTGCGTGCGTGTGTGTGTGAATCTATATATACGTGTGTGTGTGTGTGTGCAGGAAGCCGTGAGTGATGGCTGCTTGCTGCCGAGCAGCTCTGTCACCAAAGCAGTGGCTCTACAGAAAGAATCTTGCAGCAGGTTTGGATTTCGGCAGGGCAATAACAAGCCTTTGCAGTAAGAGCGAGGACTGCAGGGACCTTCTGGGGCCATAGAGAGGATCTCACAGGGACCTGCAGGGCAATGATGGGTCCTCACAGAGACCTGGTGGGGAATGGCTGATCCCCGCAGGGGGCCGCTGGGGAGGAGAGGTCCCTCGCGGACACGTTTGCGGGGCTCCCTCGCAGGGTGACGCGGCCCCGAGGCGCGGTAGAGCTGTCCACGGTACTGAAAGCGGCCGCTGTCCGCGGTGCTGAACTCGGCCCGACGGCTGTCAGCGGTGCTGAGCCGCTGTTCCCGGCCAGCAGAGCAGACCGGTCCACATTCCCTGACCAGCCTGCCTCGTCTGCACAGCCCAGGGTCCCCCAGCGAACACCCGCACAAGGGGTGGCACGAACAGGGTAAGTGATTATCCTGCCTCTCTCTTGAGGCCCTCGTTCCTCTTCAATGCTACATGTAGATGGTAAACTCGCCAACAGCTTGGACGAGCGCTGTCTTCCCAGCAGCTTTCATCCTATTCTTCCCAGCATCTTCATTGTCTGTGTAACGTTTGTAGTGACAGGCTCTTCGACCCTCTTCTTTCTTCTCTCTTCCTGCGTCAAATCCGCCCCCCACCACTGCACCATTGCTCATTGTGGATGACAAAACCCTTATGAATGGAGTGACTTCTGTGGCAATGACGTTTTCTGTGAAATGTGCACCCTGGAGTGAATTCGGAAGACTAAAAGACTTTGCCCTTTGCTTTTGCACAGTTCCTCCCACTGTGGATTGGGAGCTGACACTCCACTGGTGGCAGGTGCTTCCCCCATGAGCTGTGGCCTGTGAGAGCTGCTGGGGGCATCTTGGGGGACTTGCAAAGCTGGGTCCTTTCTGTGGGGTCCCAGAGTAAAGATGGTTGTACCAAGTGCTGACATATCCTGATGATGTTGTGATTGGCCCAGTCATGCAACCTGCAAACAGTGAGTTATGAGGTGAGGAATAAAGGCCAAATCTCTGCTCTCCTGTAGCTTTGGGGTGACCAAAAAGCATATGGAGTTGATCATGGAAATGCTTGAACATCAGATGGGCTCTATACTGACATCTCTAAGGCAGACAGTTTTGTATTTCTCTCTCCCTCTGCTGTCTCAGTGGGTCCTGGGAGGTCCTAGGGCAGCGCAGAATGTGTGCTGCACATCCCAGCATAGAGCAGCTCTGATCACCATGAGATGTGGTACGTACACTTTGTACATTGGAGTGATGTGGCTTCAGCCCAGGGTGCAGGAACCTGGGGCTGCAGGCAAGGGCTTTCCTGCAGCAGTAGAGGGCAGATCCCAGCACTGCCCCATGGTGCCAGAGACAGAGAAGAGAGTGACTGCTAGAGCCATTCTCCACCTTCTCTTAGACCACCTTCTCCAGACTGGGGTCCTCCCTGCCAGCACAGTCCTACTCCTTTTGGAGTAGTAGGAATCCCCAGAACCTTGCCTGCCCATTTCCCTGGCCATGTATATCCCTTCCTAGGCTCCCACCACTGCTGATTGAAGCCTGCCTGTGCCCAGAAGACCTGAATTCCTGTCTTTCTATTTGAAGTGACTTCCCAGCTCACTCACAGTTGAGGGTTCCTGTGAGTCAGACAGGCAGCCACAGTGCCTGGGGCAGGGGGACCTGGCTCAGCTTTCCAAGGCAGGACTGGCAAAGCTTCTGAATCCACTCAGGCCCCCCTGAGCCCGGCCTCAGGGACCAGCCAAGGTCTGAGCTGGTTGGAACCATTGCCAGCACCTCCCACTGGCTGCATTTCAGACCGGCGACTTGTCAGCATCTGTCAACTCCCATGAATGTCCCCCTGGGCTCCCACAGCTCCAGGCTGCCCCTGTGCCACCACCTGCCCTCTCCCCTGGGGACAACCAGCATGCTGAACAGCTCTAGTTGTGGGCTCCATGCTGGAGCAACAGCCTTCCTGTGCTGTCTGGTAATTATGTTTGGATTTGTGCTGTGTGGCTGTGTTAGACACCCTGGTGCACGCTCTGCTTGCTTCCCTAAGTGCTGCCAAGCACTGAGCTGCTGGTTTTAAGTTTCTTCCTTTTTTCCCCTCCTCTTCTGCTTTCAAGAGAATTTAACACATGTCCGAGCATCAGAGGCCCCACTCTTCTGCTAGGCAGAGTGAGCAGAGGCAGCAGAGGCTGCATCTGAGTGGGGAGTGGCGCCAGACTGTCTGCACAGGGCAGGGCTCATCCCCAGAGGCCACCAGGCCGGGCTGTCTGCCACTCACACCAACGGAGAGGCTTCAGCAGCTCCCGCCAGCCCTCACCCACAGTCCTGTTCTGATATCCCCAGGAGATGCCATGTCCCATGCATCCCATGGGATTTTCTGGCTGTGCCAGCAATTCCACAGTGCCTTTTTTGTGCCTGGTCTGCACCCCAGTTAACCCAGGAGGGCTGTGAGGGTGTGTGAGGTTGAAAGCGATGGGCTGGGGGCAGCAGGGATGTAGTCTGCACCCCATTTAGGAGCCAGTCTCCCAGACTGAATGGAGCATCCAGACTGCTCATAGACCTGGGCTATGAGCATCACCATCTGGAACACTCCTCCCTCGGTGCTCCTCCATCAGGGCCTGGCCATCTCCATCCCAAATCAAGTGGTTAAAATTATACTCTCACTTCTACCTTGGTCTGGGGGAAGCTGGCAATGGAGGGACTCCTCAGGTCACGTTAGACATATCCAGATGATGTGCCAGCCATCCCTTGGGACTTGGGAACTGTGTTCCTGTCTCCTGGTCCCTGGGCTGGAAGCCACTATTGCTGAGCTTCAGGTCTACCCCAGGCACCAGCTGGGGCGGGGGGGGTGGGGGGGGGTGGTGCAAGCCCCCATCAATTATTCGCCTCTGTATTCATAGAGGGCAATGTGTTGAATAATGGAAGGTGGGTGCAGGGGGCACTGGAAGCCAGGCACTGACACTGCAATATTTATTGGCCTGGTTTGCTGGAGCTGCCTGACTGCTGCGGGGCTATGGCAGCCATGGGCTCACTGCCCAGTGACTGACTGGCACAGTGAGCATGGCAGCTCTGCCACCACCACTGCCTGCTCTGCCCTCCACAGAGATGCTGTGAGGGCTGGAGCAGCTCTGCTCTGGAGCCAGGCTGAGAGAGCTGGGCTGGTTCAGCCTGGAGAAGAGAAGACTCCTTAAGGGGAGACCTTAGAGCCTGAAGGGGCTACAGGAAACCTGGAGAGGGGCTTTGGACAAGGGCCTGTAGGGACAGGACAAGGGGGAATGGCTTTAACCTGACAGAAGGGAGATTGCGATGAGCTCTTAGGCAGAAGTTCTTCCCTGTGAGGGTGCTGAGGTGCTGGCACAGGGTGCCCAGAGAAGCTGTGGCTGCCCCATCCCTGGCAGTGTTCAAGGCCAGGTTGGATGGGGCTTGGAGCAACATGGTCTGGTGGAAGGTGTCCCTGCCTGTGGCAGGGGGTTGGAACTGGATGGGCTTTAACATCCCTTCAACCCAACCTATTCCACGACTCTATGATCCTGCTCCATCTGCCATTGGTTGCTGGATCCCAGACTCTGAGAGGGATGAGAATGTCTGGGGATAAATCCCCATCCACCCTCATTATGGGGGACACCAGGGCCATGCAGCTTCCTGGAGGACCCCACTTGGTGCCCAGCAGCTCTGCACTGCCTGGTCCCCTGTGCCACCCTGCACAGGGACCTCCAGGGTTTCCCTACCTGTTGGTGCCATGATGTCTCCCAGTCCTGCTCATTCTTCCTGGCTGCTCTCCCTGACAGACAAGCAGCCTCTCAGCCCTCATCCCTGTGTTGCAGAGAGACCTGTAGAAGATGTCGAACCCGAGAAACGGCGACACCAAGCCCCCATGTTTGCCCCGAAATGGACTGGTGAAGATCCCCACGCAACCCAACGGCCTCGGCTCCGCCAGCATCACCAAAGGCACCCCCGCTGTCAAAAACCGCCTGTGCCAGCCTTCCTCCGTGCCTGCCATCCTCAGCCCTGCCTTAGCGCACCGCAGCGACCTGCCCATCCCCAGCCTGGCCTCCCCTCTCTCCTTGGCCACTCTGGCCGGCGTCTCCTCCCCTCCCGGTGCTTCCTTGGTGGGACTGAACACGAGCGAAGGCTCGGAGCAGCCCTCTCCGGAGCGGCTGCCCGGCTCACCCTCAGAGAGGCAGCTGGCGGTGGACGAGAAGATCCTCAACCGCTTGTTCTGGTACTTTTCAGCGTGCGAGAAGTGCGTGCTGGCTCAGGTGTGCAAGGCATGGCGGCGGGTGCTCTACCAGCCCAAGTTCTGGGTGGGCTTGACGCCCGTCCTGCACACCAAAGAGCTCTACAATGTCCTGCCTGGTGGCGAGAAGGAGTTTGTCAGCCTGCAGGGCTTCGCAGTCCGCGGCTTCGAAGGCTTCTGTCTCGTGGGTGTCTCTGACCTGGACATTTGTGAGTTCATTGACAACTACCCCCTCTCCAAGAAGGGGGTCAAGTCCATGAGCCTTAAGAGGTCGACCATCACGGATGCAGGGTTGGAGGTAGGTGACCCCGGTGTGGTGACCAGGGCAGCTGAGATGTGGCAATGGTGGGTCCTTCCAGTGGCCCTGGGAACACACGTGTGGACAGAGCTTTCACCAGCCACAGGCATGGAGCAGGAAGGTGTCATGGCCATCCCATTCACAGCAACGTTGCAGGCAGGCAGCACTGGGAGTCCCTGCATGTGGTCAGGGCAGTGGGGTGGGCTGCAGCCTGTGCTGTGGTTGCAGGCATAGGGTGAGGATGCTTTCCAGGACAGTTCATCCCTGCTGCCCACTGATGCTTCCTGCACACGCTGCTGGGAAAGCAAAGCCAGAGGAGGTGGCCATGACACTGGGTGACGGATGTGGCGGTGGGCAATGAGCTGGATGATGGGGACAGGGACATCCCGGCTGGCTGCCTGTGGGGAGGTCATGCTGGCAGGGGGCTGTGGATCGGGTGGAGATCGGGCAACTCATGGTCCTGCACAGAGCCAAGCAATGTCCCCACAACGGTCTCCTGCTCTGCACCATGGCCTAACACAGCACCAGTTGCTCCATGGCCACATCCTATCCAAGCATTGCCCATGCTGGGAGTGGGGTTAATCCTGCCCCTGTCTACAGCACCATGTACAGAGCAGGAGCCATGGCCCTGCCTGTCCCCTCCCATTCCCCACCAATGCTGGAATAGCATCAGAATAGTTTGGGTTGGTAGGGACCTTCAAAGGTCATTTAGTCCATCCCCTCATGTCCTAGAGCAGGACACTGCTCCAGCACCAGGGCAGTCCCACGGCAAAGGCTGGGCCCAGTTGTGTCTGGTGGCAGTGGCAAGGCTCAAAGGGAGCCAGGGCTGTGCAGGGTGACAGCATGCCCAGCGTGCCCTGATGCTCTGCCCCTTGCAGGTGATGCTGGAGCAGATGCAAGGTGTGGTGCGGCTGGAGCTGTCGGGCTGCAATGACTTCACGGAGGCCGGGCTGTGGTCCAGCCTCAATGCCCGCATCACGGCACTGAGCGTGAGCGACTGCATCAACGTGGCCGACGATGCCATTGCTGCCATCTCGCAGCTCCTGCCCAACCTCACTGAGCTCAACCTGCAAGCCTACCACGTCACGGACACAGCACTCGCCTACTTCACTGCCAAGCAAGGCTACACCACCCACACCCTGCGCCTCAACTCCTGCTGGGAGATCACCAACCACGGTGTGGTCAACATGGTCCACAGCCTGCCCAACCTGAGCATCCTCAGCCTCTCGGGCTGCTCCAAGGTAACCGATGACGGGGTGGAACTGGTGGCTGAGAACCTGCGGAAGCTGCGCAGCCTCGACCTCTCTTGGTGCCCTCGTATCACTGACATGGCCCTGGAGTACATCGCCTGTGACCTGCACAAGCTGGAGGAGCTGGTGCTTGACAGGTATGGGGCTGTGCTGACCTGTGCTGTGCCATGCCAACCTTTGCCGTGCTGTGCCTTGTCAAGCTGTGCCATGCTGTGTCATGCTGAGCTATGCCATGCCAAGCCAAGCCATTCTGTGCCATGTCAAGCCATGTCATGCCATGCAATGCCATGCCACACCATGCCACACCATGCCATGCTGCATCATGTTGAGCCATGCCAAGCCATGCCATGCCATGCTGGAAGCAATGGGTGCAGCGTGGGGCTCAGGGTCGGGGGACACCCATGGGTGCCCTGTTCTTGACCAGCCCTGTCACCCTGTGTCCCACCAGGTGCGTGCGGATCACCGACACCGGCCTCAGCTACCTGTCCACCATGTCGTCCCTGCGGAGCCTCTACCTGCGCTGGTGCTGCCAGGTAGGTGGGGGACACGGCTGTGCCCATCCTGGCTGGCATGGCGGGGAGGGCAGAGTGGCTGGCACCAGCCTGCGGCACCCATGACTTGGTGCTGGGAAGTGGGGCCCTCCTGTGAGCTTACCAGCACCCAGCTGCTTACCCTCTGCCCCAGCATCCTGCACCCTGCTCAGGCTCCCTGCCGCAGCACCCAGCATCCTGCCTCAGCACTGCTGAGCCCCCATGGTGGCCACCCCCCGCTTTGTCCCCACAATTTGTCCCCCCTGTTCCCAGTCCATTTTCTTTTCCAGGTGCAGGATTTTGGTCTGAAGCATCTTCTGAGCATGAGCAGCCTGCGCCTCCTCTCTCTGGCTGGTGAGATTCTTTCCTGTGCTGTCCTGAGAATGGGGTGGCCAGGACCCCATGGGGCTGGGGAGACAATGGATGTGGGGACAGGGACAGCCTTGGGATAGCTTGGGGGACAGCCAGCATCCTCCTGGGCATCCTCCCTGGGGATGGGTTCACAACCGGGTTCTTGGAGTGCTGGTTTATTCGGGTGCTGGTGTTTTGGGGGTGACAGTACATGTTGTCCCCTTGCAGGCTGCCCCTTGCTGACCACCACGGGGCTGTCGGGGCTGGTGCAGCTGCAGGAGCTGGAGGAGCTGGAGCTCACCAACTGCCCCGGCGCCACCCCGGAGCTCTTCAAGTACTTCTCCCAGCACCTCCCGTGCTGCATGGTGATCGAGTAGTGCTGGCCCCGGCCGCCCCGCTCCCGCTGCCGCCCCATCTGACATCACCCACCCCCTTTTCTTTCCATCTGTTTGGGGATGCAAAAGACACTATCGAATACAACCGACCCCGGACATCCCCCACATTGACACCCCGAGGGACGTGGGGCTCCGGGGGGACATGGGAACAGCATCACCCCTTGCCAGAGCCACCCCAGGCACCCTGTAAATTCCCCCCACACTGCCGACATCACCCGTCCTCCAACCAGTGTCCTGCCAATCCCTTCTGGACAGACGAATGGACATCATGGAAACCCAAAGTGGGAAGGCAACAGTGGTGTGATGCCCCCTGGCTGCATCCTTCTCTCCCTCTGCCCCAGCGCCAAATGGGTGCATGGCCCTGCTGCCAAGGATGCTCTTGGGGATCAAAGGATGCTCCCAGGGATGGGCAACAGGAGGATGCTCATTTTTGGCACGCACGGGTGGTGGTGGAGGCTGGATGGGTCCCCTCTCATTCCCGGAGCAGGTCACTGAGCCACATCCCCCTCGTGCTGCGTGTCCCCCCTGAGCCCCAAGTCCTGCAATTGGGGTGCCCAGCGCTTTCTCCTGGTGAATAGGATGTTTCTCTGCGCCCGCCCGCTGCCCTCGCATGCTCGCTTGCTTCAGTCTTGTGCTACAGCAGGCTCTGGGGTACCCGGGGGGACTTTGACAAGTGGCAGCCTCCACTTGGCTCTTCCATGTGGCTTCAACGTGGCCAGATCCTGCCTCCGGGTTCTCCTGGTCCCCCCCTCGCCTTGGGGACGCTGCTGCACCCTGGTTTATGTGGGGTTGGTGGGTGACATTGACGCCAACGAGTGACCCATCCGGCTGGGATGGTGCATCCAGGGGACCGGGGCCAGCTCTGAGCCATCACCGGGACACCGGCAGCATGGAGCGGAGGTGGGAGGCAGCACTTGGGACACGCTGCTACCATCACCAGCTGGAAAGCCATCACCTACCGCCGGCAGCGAGGGACTGAGGATGAGCCAAGCATGGGCACAGGGCTGGGGTGACCACGGGGACATGGTGCGGGATGGGGCTCGGTGGCCGCCCCCGCTGCCACACCAGCTGCCTGCACGGACATGGACATGGACATGGACATGGACATGGACATGGACATGGACATGGGCACGGGCACGGACACGGACACGCTTTTGGTTTGTTTTGCCTTTGTACCGGCCGGGAAGGAACTGCTGCACCAACCACCGCCTCCGCCCCCTCCTTTGTCCGAAATGTCCTTTTCTGGCCCCAAAATGGTGCAAGGATCCTCGTGGCCTTGGAATAGGGTTTGGGGTGTGTCTGGAGCCACCGGGGCTGTGGGGCAGGAGCAGCCTGCAACCCCAAAACCCAACAGTGCCCGTGGGACATGGGTGTGAGGGGCTGGGGACGGGGCTGTGGCACACACAGGGTCCCCCCACCCCTGCAGGGGACAGCAGCAGTTGGGGGGTGTTGTCAGCCCTGCACACCCCCACAGTCCCAGATCCCCAGAATAGGCACAGTGCTGGGGCTGGGGTGTCCCCATGCCCCCCTCTGCAGCCCGCCATGGCAGTGCACCCATACCCCACCATTCCCCCTTGCATCCTCAACCCCTACACACCCACCCATCAGTGTAGCCCTGTAACTCCCTGTATATTTGCCTCCCATGTACCCCTAAACCCTAGTGTACCCCCATAACCCAGAGCACCTTCAAACCCCCCAAGCAGCCCCACATCTCAGTGCAAGTCCATATCCCCTCAGTGTATCCCGCAGTTCCCAATGTACCCCATATCCCTGACACCCGCATTCCCCTCAGTGTACCCCCACCCCAATGCACTCCATTCACTTTTTTGTGTCTCACCCAACAAGTTGCACTTTCAGTGAATGACTTTGCAG
>JAOEHY010046567.1:9566-25993 GCA_025447955.1 Psilopsiagon aurifrons
TTCATTTTCTCATCGACCAACACCCCCAAGTCCTTCTCCACAGGGCTGCTCTGAATCTCTTCTCTGCCCAACCTGCAGCTGTGCCTGCGATTGCTGTGTCCCAGGTGCCACAGAATTCAGTATATAACCTTTATCTATTAAATACTATCAGCAATGTTCAGGTACGTACCCTCAACTTCAAGTCAGAGATCAGATCTGGCTGCGTATTTGTCCAGTGTTACAGCTCTCTCTTTAGAGTAAGCCCTTAGTATCTGTTTCCATCAGCAAATTAACTCAACAAGCCACTTAAAGCTTTAATTTTTTGATAAATAAAAGGAAACTTCTTCTAGCCTAAAGTAAGCTATCTACATTTTTCAATGGTTTGGGGTTTTGAGAGAGAAAACCAACATGCTAATACTTGCTTTTGTACCCGAGTCCTGCAGTAGCCACAGAACGCTTCGTCTTTCAAAAAGGACCCCCCCACCACATCCAATTTTGCTAATCCAGAATTCAGATCTTTGCTATTTAGTACATAGTAAACATCCTTTGCATGTTATGACCTCATATTTGTCCACCCTAGGGCAACTTGATTGACTATATGAATCTTTGTGCATAATCTGTCCCTCATAGTGTCTACGTGCCTCCATTTATGATTACAATCAACACCCACCCTGAGCAAGTCTGGGAAATGATTTTACATTTTATATCAGACAGCTGATATAAATATTGATCAGCTCTAGCCAGATCTTACAGCAACATAAGTATGAAATGCACTCTTACTGCCTAGATTATTCAATCAATTCTATCGAAAAAAGCATTAGACAACACTGAGATGTAAATAGGTTTAATATCCTTCTAAAACAGAAAATTGTACTGCTGGACCAGAAACCGTATTAATAACAGATCTGGTTTCACTCTGACTCAAAAACATTCATTGCCATTATTTTTCCACACTGGCAATTTCACTGTCTTTCTCTACTAATGGACCTGACTGGTTAAGATTCTCCATTTTCAATATTATAAATAATTAAATAAAGGTCACAGAAATATATGAGGGGTCACAGAAATATGCCATAGGGTTCTGGATAAGATGCTCATGATAGTCTGCCATCTTGCAAACCAAAGAAATCCTCAAGCTCCAGGAACACACCTTACAGAAAAGCAAGGCCAGTGTTTAAGTCCCAATGTACCTGGAAACAAGAAGCACCGCTATGTCTTTTAGCCATCCTAGAATTCCTTCTCTCAGCAACACACAATAACCAGCTAGAATGTGGTGAACAAGTCAGTAATCTTCACTTTGCGAAACTGGGTGGACTGAAGGAAAAAAAGCCCCTTACAGAATCAAAGCGGGTATTCACTGCAGTCTGCCCAGTGACTCAAAGCCAGAAAATGCTCATTTCCGCCTCTCCACATACTCCCATTTCTAGAATGATGGGAAGGTTTAAATTTGAACAGACTGCAAAGCTCGAAGAGCACAGCTATTTATGAACTAGCCCGAAAATCTTTGCATTTTGGCAATGTGCCTACAAACAAATCATTACCAAGCTTCTTTCAGCGATAAAAAGAATTTGCATCATACACACAGTCCAGATTACTGCCAGAAAAATGGCATTTATTTTACTATCTCCTTCCTGCCATTAAGCTGCAAAATTAGCAGTCAAGGAAAAAACCTGAAGCTCAGCTTCTTAGTCCTTTTCTTGCTCAGGAGGCAAAACGAGGTTCTGGAATGTTCATCCTCTCTCGACTCCTTCCCGAAACATCCCTTTAGGAAGAACATTAAACTGTGCTTCTTGGAAGCTGGAAATCTATAGCTGGAGTGCAACACAACACCAGTGCTGGTTTTCATGTGGGAATCTGAAGGAGTCTACTGACCTTCAATTCTTCAAACAATGACTAAAGGGAAAAATACCATTTTGCTGTTCAGAAGGCACACTGTTGTAAAATTCCCCACTATGACAAGTTCCTTTGTATCTTAGGAGTCCCATTCCACTCTTCTTTGGCTGATCTTATCAGAAATTCAAGAGTAATTCTAGAACATAACATAAGCAAGCATATGCTTTGGGCCTGTTTTTAACTATTTCGAAGTTCTGCCCACAGAAACACATTTTAAAATAGAGAACACACTGGGTAAATAATCTCACTTGCCTAAGACCGTACAAGAAATGAGAGCCCAGAACAAAACTCTGATACTCCCACTTTTAATGAGGTAAGGTATTACCTGAATCTAGCGCTTCCAGAATAATTTTGCCTTTGTACTTTCTAGAACATTGGCCAAAAGGATTTTCACTCTGCTAATGTTTCAGATGTTCTTTCACATCATCTATTTTACTCAACCTCTTTTAAAAGCATTCTCAAATTTTGACTAAATAATTCTATGAATTCTTCAGCATTTTTGGGTTATCTTTCAATAAAAGTCCCCATTCACTTGCAACAAGCAAACCTGTTGCAATCATAAACTCATTCTTCTGCTGCACATATGCCATGATGCATGGAACATCTTTCATACAAATCAGAAATCAGACCTCCTGTACACTTACACTCCAGAGGTTCTGGACACTCAATTCTATGGAAATGTAAAACAGCCCTTCCAATTTTAATTCTATCCTGTGCAGATTCATAGAGCTTTAAAGCTACCACACATAACAAAAATACCTACTGAGACGTACATTATACAACAGAGGTATAAATGCATCCCAAGTTGAATAACGATACCACAAAATAAACTAAACCTGAAGGACAAATGACAATGGCTGGAAGAAAACAGTTTCACTGTTTTATCCATATTCACTTTATTTTGGGAGCTTTCCAGATTATTTTGTGATAACAGTAATAGACAAGAAAGTAAAGAGGTAGAAATCAGACTTAATTATGCCACTTTGTACAGAGTTCCAGGCAACATGCTTCCAGGGACAGATCATCTTCTAAACAAGAATTTCAGAGTGTGTTTTGGTAGGGATAGAAAAGGTTTAATGCTAAAACCAAGACTTAGAGAACCAGAGTGAACAACAGCAAGAAACACAAGAGCTCGATTGCACAGTGTACATCATTAAGTTTATTTTAAAGTTAAAATTAAAGTTAAATTAAATTAATTAAAGGTAAAACCTTTTAATGTCACAGAAGTTAAAAAAAGAAAAAAACGTTTACATTTAGTACAAGAATTTATTGCCTGAATGTGGTCCAAAAAAAGTCAGATCACATCACCAGAGACTGTTAAAGATGCAGTAAAACCTGCTCTAGTAAATGTAGTACTTCTCTTGTCTTCTCTTCTCTTGTTCTGTTATCTTGTCATCTTATCTTCTTATACTTCTCCTGTCTACAGCTTACCTTTCTCACATAGATTAGCAGTTTCTACACTATTACTCTCAAACCTGTTGACAGACACACCATTTATTAATTCTCTTCAAGTCATAATGGTGGAAGAAAGATTCTCAAAAGTGGTAAAAGGGTTTCTAGAAAGTTGTGTTCTTGGGACTTCAAGTGGTGGAAATGTAACTTCTTAAGGTCTGTAGTTTCTTGATGTCAGTTTAAAGATGAATAGAAAGTTTGAGAGTAGGCACATGCCTACTACTTGCACTTGTGACATGCAAGCTTTTGTTCAACATTTGAGTCTGCAATTTTGCTATAAAATGCCAATCTGTGTTCAATAGAGTGTGTAAACTGAAGCATAAATCAGATTTGAATGAAGCCATCTAAGAAGCTTTTTCCGTCAAAAGTGGTCCTTTTCTTCCTTACCCCCTCTTGTTTTACACTGCTTCTGGCACTCCTCGGATCCTTGGGTTGATTAGCTCATCCAATATTAATCTGACAGGAATTGCTCACATTTTTGGTAAGTAACCTTCCCAATACATAATAAAGTCGGTTGAGATAAGGGACTTAAGGAGCTCAGGCTAGTGCAACATCAAAAAGGGAGCATCAGCTCTCATTTTATTGATACTACAAAATACTGTCTGTGGATCATGTGCAACACCAAGTTTCTTTTTGACACATATCAGATGGATGCCAAATGACCTCCAGTCCTCCTTTTTGTAGTGCTTATGAGAAAGGAGCCTAGGACTGGAGCTAGGCATGCACTAAGAAAAGTTGTACTAGTGATTGCTTCAATAGACTGCTGCATTCTCAAAACTTCAGGCAGCTTTCAGAAAGACACTTCCAGAAATTCGACAAGTTTCACTGGTGGCAGTGAAACTGGCATTTGATGCAGAACCAGAAGTGCATGTTAACCAGTAACACTAGTACCTGCAACACAAGTCTCCTCAACCCCAGAAAGAGCAGAACTCATCTGTGTTAGGGTTCCTTTTAGGACAGAGTCATCACTCTGTTACTTGAGGGCTAAACTGATGATGCACATACCTATGTAGTATTAAATTCTGACTTAAAAGTCCCATGTCTCAAAGCTCCACTGTTTGTGATGCCAATTCACCATCAAGATGTCACCGGTGTCCCTAAGCTACCATTCACGGGGATTTCCAGAGCGCGATGCAGTCTGAATCTAATGTTCCTGTAGCTTTCTTCATCTGCTGATAGATGTTCGCTCACTCTCTTCCTGATCTGCGTCCTGACAGAACTTTGCCTTGGTAAGAACACATCACTGTAACACAGGCAGGATAGTTCAGAAAAATCAAATGTCTTGATTAACACTGAGTCATGGCGTATTATACGACTTACTACTTATGTACAATTCTCTTAAAATACAAGTTATAAAACACATGTCACTGCATTTACAATACCACTGTTAACCCCCATATTAAACTGAAGTCACAAAGTCTAAACTTTGGAGGATTTGCTGCTGTTTATCTTGATCTCATCAGACAAATGATTAATAGTGTTTAACACAGCATTGAAATCATTTAATGTTTCTTGATGGAGCATGCCAGATTCAGTAAATCAAAAGTATTCAGCATAATGGACAAGATTACGTTCAAGAGTATATTATAAAATGCTATTTTTTTTTCCTTATCGCAGTCCTGTGACATCCTTTCCAGGTAGCCATATTGCTTTTTTTTCCAGCAACTCCTCTGTGCCCACTCTGTCAACTGACCTTTCCCCAGCTGGTCTTTTGTAACAGGAAAGCAGCGATAGGCAGTGCCTTGTCACGCCATTCCTCCTAAAACCCCATTGCTCATTTTTCAGTATTTCATCAGCTTACGTTCTTTAGATTGTAAGTAATTAACTGGAAAAATACAGCACCTTAAAACTTCCCATGACAACAAAACATCCCCTAACTTCTGCACACACCAAGTTATTCTAAAATACCAGCTTTGTCATTTAGAGTTTATCTTCTCTCTTAATCTGACAGACTTGTAAACACAGACACACCACAGTTTCCAAAAGGTTAAAACTACATTCAACATCTAAGCAGGGTGTGCAAAGATGTTTTTGCTGTCATGGGACCAAAAAGAGTGTTTCATTAGCACTGTGCCAAAGACCCTTTCAGCCTATTGGCCAAAATGTTAAGTACTTGAAGGTTCCTGGAGTTCAGTATTTTGCCTTTGTAGGTCACCTTCTCATAAAAGCTACACTCCATTTAATATAGCACTTGGAAACAGTTTTATACAACTGGTCATGGGCGATTGCTTGCTGGCACTCATTAAAAAAAAGCACTAACATTTAACACTCGTTTAGCAAATAGTCCTGGGACAAAGTCATTTTTTGGCTTCAGCAACCTTGCTAATACATCCTTATTAGAACTAGCTGCCTCATTAAATAGCTTCAGATGAAAAGAGTTTGTTGAATCTCTAAGCAGTAGTGACTACCGATTTTCTGTCAATGCCCAGTACTTGACAAGGACCAAAGACCTCAAATGCTCACATGTGCTCCTCAGCACACTTTAGGGGAAAGCCTGCAGAAATAGCTTCTACTACAGAAGATTCTCATGTGCCATTTTCTGCTCCTCTGTCACTGGTGGACCCTGACAGCAGAAAAAAAAAACCAAGCACACTGGGCTCGTATTACAAAAAAAAGAAAAAAGCTCTGTTAAAACATTAAACAGAAAGAGGCTGAAAGTGCTCTGCTGAAGTTAACGGAAGAACAATCGATCTAAAATAGAACAGTTGGAGACAGATGCAAGTTAACCCACAAGTACAGCACTACTTTATCTTATATCACTGTGAAAGGAGTCACATCCCCCACTGCTGCCCATATCAGACATACGTTCTCCAGGAGAACAAAGGCAAAAATTGTGGAATCTAACCCTTGTCCAGGGAAACTGTTGCGCCAGTGAATTACAAACAAAACCACTCCCTCCCCCTCCTAGTTTCCAACAAACAGCACAGCCAGCAACGGTTACAAAACCAGCTGGCAGGCAGCAAACTCAGCAGAGTACCAACACTTCCCCCTCTTGAACAGCTAAGACTCTACATGCATCCTTTCTGCCAATACCAAACCCTATTTCTATAGATAATACGTACCCATCTCTGCAACAGAAGAGGCTCTCAGTAAGTTGTAAGAGCCAAGCTAAAAGCCTAGAGCTATTTGGTCACCTTCAGTTAGTCTAGAACTTTTCTTTTGTACCTGGAAATGTTTCATCCTTCCACCTCCCTCCTTCAAGTGATGTCAGTATTTATGTTCTTGTAGCTACACGCAGCTACATCATGAAATTTGTCAGAGGTCAAGTATATTCCACTTGAAGTCAAAACTCATGCTTCCCAAGAAGCAATCCAGATTAGTATATTTGCCCAATTTTCTTCTGCCCATTCAGATGGTTTGAGAGCTACACACACCTCCTCCCAAACACTTACTGTAGATTATCAAACTTTATAGCAACAGGTCTCCACTTCATGGTGTATTTTGGTGCCACACAGGACAACTACACAAGGCAGCTCAACTGCATGAAAGAACTCATCATTCAGGAACACAAACGCCTGATGATTGGAATAAAGTGGTTCTTTTGTTTACCTCCTGTCACTGACAGGTTAAAATATAAAAGGAAAAAGTCAAGCACAAGTTTTCAGGGCTGCATAAAGAGCCCATTCACCAGGCTATAAGAAATAACAAGCATTTGATTGTGTAAGCTTAACAAAGCCACAGTAACAGATTTCTTTAGGAATCATCGCTGCTGGAATTAAAGGCAGTTAAAACACAAACTCTAGGACAGGAAAAAGGATGGTGTTCCAAAGCAAACCAGTGCAATCCAGCATGCTACAGGAGGAAAGCATCTGCTGAAAAAATGCCTTATCAGCATATGCACAGCACATGTAAACTACAGCAAGAAAAACAAGTTTAAACTGCTGAAGAACAAGATGAATTATGCAGTTCGCCCGATTCTTTTCTCACCACCAAATCTTAAACATTCAGATAAATGGCCACTATTTCTCAAAGTCACAGAAGCACACCACTCATTTGCTGCTACACTAACTGCATGTTTAAACAAGATAGCAAGATGCATACCCACACTTCGGAACAGATACTTGGAAGAGAGGATAATCTAGGCACATACACACACTCCAGGAGAGAACACAGTTATAGGTCAAAATATAGACTAAGGGTCAGGTGTAAAAGGGTACTGATTTTATATGATCCATATCTTCTCATAAGCATCATTATATAACTGACAGATCTACAGCACTGGCAGAAGGATGCAGATACTTTATTACTGTTATGGATAACCATGCTCAATACAGCTAATAAACCTTTGCCACATGTATTCAGTGAGTAACACAATTTACAGTGAGTAGGATCTTCCATGTAATTTTTAGACTACAGCTATGCAACCACTCAAATAGGTTAGTGGTGCCAGAGACTAAACCCTCAGGAAAACAAAATCAAAACAAACCCACACTTCTAGGATTAAATTTCATTTCTTAATACCACCTCTTTTTTTTTTTTTCATTAAGATAATTTTTTTTCTAGAGAGAACAAATAATTTTGTCCCATCAAAATTAGAAATGGATAATATACAATGCAAGCTGTTGGGAAGATGAAAACTTGTTCTGAATACAATGACATGCTTGCACACACCTCCTTAGAAAAGGCTATTAAAGTAATTCATCAGAAGCAGCTAGTACCCCTTAATTGCTCAGACTGCTTCCTCCTATGAGTGGAGGAGAAAGTGCATACACAAGTAGGCAGAGTGAAAGGAATCTTATATAGGAGAGTTCAGAGCAGATTTTATATGAAGGAGCTGCAATGATATAAATAGGGAAGCAGTGGGAATAGTAAACAATGTCGTATTATCACAGGATAAAGATACACACATTTTCACACTAATATCTCAAGTCTTAGGCCCAGTGAATTTTGGGGAAGTATAATAGCTACTAGAATACATCTATATTATGATATTCAAGAAAGTCAGTATGTTTAGCTTGTCCTAAGTAGAAGCATTTGAAAGCATATTAAATGACTGTGGTTGCTCTACCATCAAGACACTATATAGCTCTCACACACTTTCCTTCTCCAATGTGGAAATCCCTCAATTGTTACCATCAGCTTCAACATGGTTACATTTAGCCACTGGAATACTACTGCAATGGGCACCACTCAAGTCCTTGTATGCCCAAGTACTGTTGCCGTCCGCAGAAGAACAATAACTTTGTATTACTGTGATCTAAACAAGAGCCTCTACAAAATCAAAGGAAAACCATGCTTTTGAAAAGTATGTCATGCCTACTGAGGCAGTTGCACTCAGCCAGAATGTACAGTAGAGGAAAAAAGTGAATTCTAGCTGGCACTGGAGTAACAGCTGCACTGAGCCTTAATACAAGACAAAGGATGATACATAGCACAATGTTTTTCCCAGATTATTTAGAACGTTGCAGTATTTCATCTAATAAAGGCCGTTTGGCAAGCTAATCTTGGTGCTTCCGATAGCAGTGTTTTGGAATGAACTTTTAAGAAGAAAAAAAAAATTAAAGATATGACAGTATTAAAAACAAGAAACCACAGAGAAAACGAATAAGAGTTTAGGCTGAAAGCAAAAAAAAAAAAAGGCAGAAGGCCATATAAAGCAGAGAAAGCAAGGCCCAAAGGGAAAAAAAAAAAAAAAAGATTTCTGTGGCAACATATAGCAAACTGGAAAGAGAGAAGACAAATAGAGGAAAGTTAAATATTTGTAGTGAGCCAAAATGAAAGAAACAGACTTGTGTTGAAAGGATGAAAGCAAACAAAGACACCCCAACAGGCTAACAAATCCCAAGAATGCCTGAAAAAGAAGACAGAATGGAAGTACTTAACCATTTTACTTCCACAGCTCTAAAATTAAACACATTGACTCATCCACCTAATTTCTATCTAGCTAAGCAAATGCATGGAGAGATTTACAGATCAATCATTACAGGCTTTTATTTTGGGCTATTCCACTTGCAGGCCACAGGTAACTCACATTATTCAATGAGGAACAGCTCAACTTCTTTCCAACCTTAGCAAATTCTGCTGTTTGCTAAGACTTTGCACCTTATACACATACTTTACAACCTTTCACACAGTGCAAATAGGAATACTGGGTATTTCCTGCTTTCATGATATTGAGAATGTCCTATAGAAGTTACAGCAGTGTACACAGCATAAGCTTGGCTTATTAGGACACTTGAAAGTGAATTCCATAGGGCTCAAACTCATCAAGTTAAGACAGTCTAACACAAGTTGTGTCAGTTGAACCACAATAGTGGTCCATGAACAAGCCTAGAATCTGTGGCAAATGCAATTAAAGCAACAACCCAACACTTTTGCATAGGCTATGCTATGCAGCATCAGCATGTTTTTGCTGCTGACTAAAGCCATACAGTTTCTGTAACTGAGCTGATATAGTAAACTTGTTAAGTCATGACAAATTTTAATAGTGAGTTTCGGATGAATGCCTCTTCCACTTTAGTGTGCTGATAACTATCTGCATATATCCTGGGAAAAGCATTAATCACAGTTCTGAAACTCACTAACCAGAAGGTACTTTTGGCCAATTCCTGGCCATTACCCTCGTATAACACCTAATTAAACTGTGGAATGCCTTTCCGCGGGATGCTGTGGCCGCTAAAATTTACAAAGGCTCATGCACCAAAAATCCAAACACATTGCCACCAGCTCAGAATATCTACGAGCCACCAATTACTACAGGCTGGGAAAGTATCCTTGGGAAGTAATACAACATACTTCCCCATCCTTGTACTAGCTCATCCTTATGAGCACTACTGGCTACTGTCCAAGATAAGATATCATGTACTTTGGATGTTTGGTCTAACCCAGAATGGCCATTCTTCCAACAAGAATGCTTGCTAACAGATGTTTCTGTCCTAATCTCCAAAATGATAGCCAAAGTTCAGATTACATTCAGCCAGAGTCAATATATCTTCTCTTTTCACTTATTATTAATTGAAGGGTACAGAACAAAAATGTCTTGATATAAGCAGCGTCTCAGCAGAGAACAAACCAGTGAGTGCCATTTCTTCGAGGAAGGAATAAGAAAGTATAAAGCTGGTTAATATAAAGCAAAAATTCACATGTATGCCCAGTCTTTTCACCCGAGTTCATATACATTCAACTGAATATTTTCAGTTCCTGGTTTTAATATAATTATTTAGCAGGCCTGAAGAGTTTGTAGGCTGACAATTGACATTTCTGGAACTTATTTCAAGCACTGAAGCACTTATGTCAAAAGTCACGTTTCCTAGCAAGCCTAACAGATAACCATATAACTTACATTTTCCTGGTCAGAAGGCAGTGGCGACTCCACTAAAAGCAGCCTCTGCTCGGACCATTCCTCTTCAAAGGCTGCCTCTGTTGTTGCAGTGCCAGACATGTGTCCTTTTCTGAGCCGTAGACCTGGCTCTGGAGAACCAGCATTATCGAGTTCCGTTAGTTCATTCATGAGATGCTGGGAGCCTTCTCAAATATGTTCTTTCCTCTTGGTTCAGTTTGGCTGTTTATGTGCTGGCTCTGAAAGACAAACAGTCTGTATAACTGAACTGAAGTTTAAAAGAAGAGTGCAAGAATTGGCTGAAGGAAAATCATGCTTAAAAGCTCCCAAACACCTAGGAGAACTGCTTTTGTATATGCACAAACTCACACAGGATCAGTGATACAGACTTCTAAACTGCTGAACAATAGATTCCTATTCTGTGATCACTAATACTTTTATGAGCTAACACAAGTTAAACATGACTTCAATAGATCACAGAAAGTGAGCTCCACAAAACAGTAAAATCACAGAAGCACAGTGATGTTTTAATCAATTATTTTTATCTTTACAAACTTGCAAACACTTGGCTGTTGATACCATGTAAAAATTAACTACTTATAACACGTACCCTATAATTAGAAGCTTCTTGTGGGTATGAAGCTCATATCCAAGCTCAACCATATGGGTTAAGTTTCACGAAAACTAGAACACTAAGTACTAGTACAGCTGCTCAGATGATAGCAAGCAAGCAGAGCTCAAGCAGCAACTAACATCAGACAGCCTGCAATGAGGGTAATAGTACACAAAGTGATTATGTTTCTGTTGCTTAAATGAACAGGTTCAAAATTGCTGCTAGCAATGGGTCTGCACACTTACTTGTGTAAGGAATTAGACCAGACAGATTTGAACACCATTCATTCCATCACAGCAATCAGAAACAGATAAAAACCCATACCCTATGCTTTCTACTCAGAAAACCGACTACATTTTATACTTAGGACATTAAGGATGTGGGGTGAATTTAACTCAAGATTCTAAAGATTAATTAAGTTTACAGAAAATTACCTTATTACCTGTTAACCTGAGCCCCATCCAAGAGTATTATTGGTTACCTATTCATTTTGGACATCACTATGTGGTGGTCACCTCAGTAATCAGTTGAGAGATACCTATTTGACACTGGTAAACTTGGGAGGCACAACAGCCAGAGCACTCTGCAGTCAGAGTGCCAGAAATTATCCAAATGAACTAGCATTCAGCTGAGGATTCAGAATCACTCTGAATGAGAACCTATTCACTTTGTACTGATCACTTGGTGTCATTCTTATTACTGTAGCATCTAAGCACTTGGATGTGACTAACACATAACATTAAGATAACTCATCTAACAAGTTTTAACTTGCCAGGGAACATGATTTTATTGGAATTTTAGTGCCCAATGAAAGATGCTGAACTTTGTCATAATGTAGGAAAGCAAATTAAAAATATAAGATGGTGGATTAACACTGGCAGTCTAGTGATAAAATGTCGCCTCGAAAAAGCCAACAAATAATGGTCTTTCAAGGACTAATCTCATTTACATATAACAGCAAGATAATTCTCAGCTCTGACAAATGTGCTGAAGTTAATTTTGCTGCAGCAACTTGTAAGATTATATCCCCTCAGCTGCCAGGCAATCCCCAGAGGAGAGAGTTGATAATGAGCAGATAACAGACTTTGCAGAACCAAATGGTACCTCAGCTGTCTGAGTTCAGCATGGCACACTGCTTTAATCACCCAAGAAGGTAAGTTTACAATATGACAGCCATGCAGATGTTATGCCCACCTTCCTGCTAACTCCACTACAGGGTCAGTAGCCTCCATCTGGGAAGTAACATCTAAAATGGCCACAGCTGTTTACTGGATAAACACAAGAGCCACAGGACTACTACCCCATGAGAATCAAGCCAAGGTATAACAACATTACACAGGAAGCCAAATGAAGAAGTTGAGCAAGTAGATTTTAAGACCAAGAACAAATATTTAGAAAGCCATAGAACAACTGAAATCTTGACTGGTTCTGCTGTATTTCAAGCAGCCAATTCTATTTTTATGTGAGAAGCACGAAGACATCATCTCATTGCCATTTGGCAAAACTGATCTAGGGAAAAGAAAACTATGCAATAGTTTGAAATGGAGCTGAATGCTTAATTTAAAAGGCAACTTCTAAGAGTCTAATTTCAATACACTATATTGTACCAATTTGAAGCCACAGCTAAAATAAAAAGATGCATGTAATTAGAGTAGCTGTTTGTAAACAAAAGTTACACACCCCATCTGACATTCCACACAACATTCCAAACAGGTAGTTAGTTGAAACAGCAATAGTTAGCTTCACTGATTGCTCATTTTGCATTAGACATACAACCAGCAAGTTTTACTAGTTTTTCTTTCTACCAGCTTTAAGCAATAAGATTGCCATTGTGTGCTGCATTACCTGCTATATTGCCTAAGAGCATGTCCTTACATCACCTCTGTGACATGGCAAGAGCCAATGTAACAACCAACAGAACAGGCTTAACCACACTTAGCCAAGATACTTGTGAAAAGTTCTTCTAATGCAAGAGTGCCAAGAGACAGGCACTAAAATCAGGCCTTGAAGATTCACTTCACTATACTCACTGCCAAGCAATCACTTAAGGTTAAAAATAAAAGATGCATTTCACCTCCAGTGAGTGAGATCTGCATTCAGGAGTAGAGTTGAACTCTACAGCTCTGCAGAAATAGAAGTTGTCATTTCTTAAAATCACAGTGGAATTGCTCAATAAACTAAGATGTTTTCGCATTGGCCTTCATGGAGGATACTTTTAGTGCTAAATATGCTTGCCTTTACTGAGCATGCAAAGGTAAGCAAGCCAAAACATAGTTCAGAAGCCTCACTACTGGATTTTAGTCCTTTTTAAAAACTGCAAAAATGTACCACAAAAGCCAAAGACACATGCTGACTACAACATGGAGTTGCCAACAGAAAACTGCTAATAGTCAGAACTATTTGTTCACAAGTAAAAAACAGCAGTCTGAGATTATGAACAGGAAAATGCAGAGATGGTTTTTAATTTCTATTATAAAGTTTCTATGACTTCACAGTTCAGCATAGGGTTTGGATGACCAGGATGACCTTTTCCTAAGTGAATAGGAAGTCACAATGGCTGAAATGCAGCAAATAGGCATTCTGTCTCTAAGACTGGGCAGCTTATGAAAACAAAAACTAGAAAATGGAAAGCTACTGAACACTTGAGGTCTTGAAAGATGCTTTGTGCTTTGCTGAGATTACAAATGTCATATATAAGTCATTTAATTTTTTTTTGTAGCATGCAACACTAAAAGCTTTCATTAAGACTAGATTTCATTTAAAGAGGAAGCTGGCATGTGCAACTGAAAATCTACATACTGATTGCATATATATACTAAGCATAACATCAGTATCTAGATCAATCTGCAAGCTCCTGCCATGTTTAAAATCAGCTGGGAAAAGCTTCTAGAGTTCGGTTTGGTTGTTTTGTTGTTCTGGGGTTTTTTTAAATACAAAAACCATCTAAGTCAGCTTTTAGAAAGGACTTTCCAGTTTAATGCTATCACAGTTCTAAACACAGGCTATAAACACAATGTAGCGCTCCATTAGTTGACTTAGTAGGCTGCTGCCAACACAACCTATAATAGCCTAAGCAGTTATCACCCCCAGGTGCTCACTCCATCCCAGTTCAAAAGTCAACCCCACAGTAAGGAGAGTCAGTACCAGTTTCAGGCTGTAGACAGACACTTGCAATCTTTCTGAAAAGAGAATCAGAAGGCAGTACTAGTTCGGCACTTCACCGCAATTGTGCAACATCAGAAGAGTCAGCATCTACAATTACACCACATTACAGTACTGTCCACTCCACAAGATGACAAGGAAAGAGCAGTCACACAAACTTAAGCATCACAAGAATGACACTACTATTCCTTGTAGGATCTTCCTGGTTATTCCTCAGGATAAGTGATACAAGCCTTCTAACCTCCCAGAGTTCACCCAGCACAAGGGCTGGTCTTCTATATAAGCCACATGGTAGCAAAAGAAAGAAACTACACTAATGGTAGTGTCTGTAGTTTAATTTAACAGACCTGGCATTCCCTTTTTAGGATAAAACAGAGTCCTGGGTAGTCAAACTACCTCCCACTACCTTTAAGGAAGGCAATCTCTCCAGCATTTAACTCTTCTCAGAACATTCCTCCTTTAAGCAGCACAAGAAAGATCCCTTCAAAGGTATTTCATTCTATCTGTAGCTGGTATTTGGAAGAAGAATGAAAACTGTATCTCCTTCCATTCCCCTCTCACTTACTCAACAGTCTTTTTGACAGAAGCTTTCCTTATCAGTAAGTCAACTGCATCTACTGTATGCTTTTCCCTTTCTAATCCTCTTCAAAGCACCTATTAAACTAGCACAAGCAATGTCTACACATTGGACAAATTTTCGTAAGATAGCTCACTCTCCTAACAACGTTTAGTTATCAAAAGAACAAAACGCCATCACGACAATTTCAGGCTACATCATTTCTCAGAACATGCATTAATATTTAACAAAGGGCTTGAGTGCTTGAAAATTATTGTGAGAGATACTATCTCAATCTATAAACTTGCTTTGACTCCACATATCATCACAGCTACAACTGCATCACTAGCTAGTTAGCTACACCCATGCCAGCAGAATGTCAAAGCTAACTGAACAGTAAACCACTTATGTTGAGTAACCTTACCAAATCCAGTGTCCTTTAGAGTAGGCATTAGTAACAAAACAGGCACAACTCCATTTTGAGAACTGCTAGCACAGGTACAAGTGGCAAAGCACAACATGAGCAACCCATGACCACACTGTTTCTGGTAAGAACACACCTCATATGGGGTGATGGAAGGGATTTGTTTGCCAACAATATACTTAATTCTGGCTATCTCAACTGAAATAATGTTTGCTAAACAAAAACATAGCTTTGTTAGCACACTGCATTTCTAGTTCTGTCTCCTGGTAGGGAGGCTCTGTCAAAGATAGCCCCTCCCCATCAACAGTATTCAGTAACATCACATAAAACCTTAAATTATTCTCAGGTGACATTGGCATCATCCTATCACCTATCTGGTTCCCTTATCCCTAGCACCAGTACTGCTGGTCAATTTTATTCATCAACAATGAGCTGTTGGCAAGGTGCTGGGCTTCATGCTTTGGGGCTTGGGGGGAGGCAGTCATCTTTGACTTTCTGCCAATGTAACAGCTGGTCCATTTACCCAGGAAATAAGGCAAGCAACTGCACTGTTACAAGGCAGGCGTATACAGTTTGGGTAAGGAAAAGAGGAAGAAGTCAGACAACAAACACTGCGCCATATGAGTTAAGACTGCTGTTGCGTGTCACCCATGCATGCAGCCTAGCTGGGTCACTTATTAACTGCATGGGGTACCCACTGGTTGGCTGCTCTTTTCATTATGCATACAGCAAAGCAGAAGAGATAAGAAATCCACATATTTTAAGTAGGTTTTACATTTTTTAAGTAGGTGTGAGAGTTGTCCCTACATTAGAAGGCCAGAGCTAAAAAGTTAACAGTAATATTGAAAGATTCAATAGTATAAATTTAAATAAGAGATTTTTATCCTCACACACACCAAGTCTTTCAGTAACTAAGCTGTCTTTTTCAATTAAAGAGTTAAACACCCACAGCAATATTCCAAATATTCTTCAAAACCAGTGTTAAAAACAAAGCAATCAAGGCTCTGTAGGAAAGGGGGACGGGGGGGGGGGAGGGAAATGACTGACAACCTTGCTGTCTGAAGGTACC
>JAOEHY010046567.1:26093-43463 GCA_025447955.1 Psilopsiagon aurifrons
AATGTACCCTAAAGGAAAAGTATGAATTGGGCTGTAAAAATTCTTCGGAGGTCATCTGTAACAATGAGGAACAACCAGGAAGCTATCCAGCACCTCTTCTCTCAGATGTAATTTCCCTAGATAAAGAGACATCTACAAAACAAAGATTAGGCTCCCGCAGAGGGTCAGTGGCCAGAAAGCTGTCTTTGTAACTTGTAAACTGTCACTGGGCACTTCAGCCTAAGCTATTTCACAGCAGGCTGCAGAAGCAAACAATCAAGCACATTCTGATGCATTTGGATCCAAAGAAAGGGAACAAGCCAGGAGCCTGCCTACGCTAACGAAATGCTTCCATTTCAGAGGATCCCATTGCATTGTTACATTTGTCCAATTTGTACTGCAAATTGGACCCCAGTTTTGTAACTGGGTTAAGCTTTGTGTCAGAGGATGGCCCACCCCTAGCGCACAACGTACAGGTGTTACAGAGTGGATGACTGCTGTAAATTAGTGTTACTCCTCAATAAACAAAACCAAGAGGATTGTCTCAAAAGTAATAAAAAGAGGAACAGAAGGTCAAGTTCTTTTCACATCACATTCCATAAGAATCCACAGCCCAAGACCTGGAAAGCTTGCTTTTAATTCATTTTCATTAAATGGCTCGGTTTCTTCAAGTGAGAAACATTCCATCATTGTGCCCATTTATGATTTTATTTCTATGGCATGTTACTAACTCACACCAACTTACTTCATGGTTGCCAACAAAAAGATGTACTTGTTTTTTGTTAGTAACACTTTGGATCACAGACTGTCTAAAACTGAAAGACTGAAGTGAGATGTTACTTTCCCTTTCAGTGAAAACTTGTAATACATCCTTTTAACTACTGCCTCGAGGACATCCGCTTCACAGAACTGCTGGGTAAAGATGAAGAAACCAAAGTCTCTGGAGCAGGCACTAAAACGCAGAGCTAGACTACTAAACTGAAGCTACATCCATTTAACCCCTCCACACAGAGGATCTTACTGCATAAGAATGTAAATGGCACCAAAATCAACATCAGCAATGAAGAGAGCAGACATTCCTCTACCTTGGCAGGTACAACACTCTCTCCTCTGAGGAAGCGCAAGTTTGAACCTTCCTAGGAACTGAAATGAGATCTTTCACAACTCAAGAAAATGCTTCAAGGCCCAGAGCAGCAGTACAAAACAATGCTACCATCTTGCTTTTAAAATCAAAGAGGAATATACACATTTCAGGCTGCAAACTTAAAGAAGGAAAGCATTACAGTTGCCTTCAGTGCTTCTTCTTGGCTTGCTTGGACATCTCTTCATTTTAGGCGCCATCACTGTGCAGATTCAAGGGTTGGCTGGCAGGAAGACAGGGCAGCCCCACTCTTCCCTGGGTGGGCTTCAAATAGCCCCACTTCTCATGGCTCAATTCACTACCAGAAACAATGTGACAGGGCATGACCACACACCTAAAAATTTTGATTGTTTCTGTATTTTATGCGCTGTATTTCCCTAACCTATTAAGGACTGACAGTTATTTCTTGGCTCAAGCCTTTAATTGTCACATACCATGGCTTCTACTATGACTTGTTGACCAGCTGATTATGACCTAGCATAGCAAACCAAAAACCTCACCAAGATCACTGATTTTAATACAGCAGTTGGGACCTCAGAAGCTTGGGTGCAGAAAGCTAACCATCACACTCTTTCCAGTTTTTGGAAGTATCTGCTTTTTAGTTTCGTTGATAAGCTTTATTCATGAGGCTACTAGCTTGCTCATCAATGTTTTATTTTGCGGCTGAAAGGCTTGGTCTACAAAATGTTTGCGTTCCTGTATATGTAAAAAATAAGGACAAAGAAAACTTACTCCTTATGCTCAACAACAGCATTTCTTCAGTTGAAAACAGCAGATAGTCCTCTCCTCACAAACCATAATGTTGTCTTGCCGCAAGTCAGCTCTGAAAATCTGCTATTTTTCTGTAGCAAAAGTATTATAAGAACATTGTAGGAATAACATTAACACCCACAGCATCATATTAGTCTAAGAGCCAAAAAGCAGTGCAACATCTTTTCCAGATTCTTTCTTAACTAAAACTTAAGCAGGATGGGCAGATCTACTGTAACTAGACTGCACCCAACTTATGTCAGTCAGAAAGAGATTTTGTGAAATAGCTGAAGTTCTAGATAACACAAGGTGAAGCTACTTATTAATTATATATCTTCACTTCCTTAATGCAATAGCCAGAGAATAACTTGTTTCCTAAAAGATAATAATTGAGAGTTAAGAAATAAGTTGAAGTGAACTTTCAGTCTCCTCAACCACTTAATTGTACTCTTCTAAATAAAGATTTCTTTCCAGGTAATATTGTTTGAAATCATTTCAAATTCTGAGAAAAGACCAAGAACACTGATATCAGAATACATCACAGATGCAGAGTTAATCTTTTACTTTCTACTGTACTGTAACTAATGAGATATGGCAAAACACTCATGGCCTACTTACGATACTTCGATGTTACTGCTAAAGTCTGAAGAGCCAAACTTATTACCCATCTACATGTAAGTCCTTTAAGCAGGGATTTAGCTACATATAGGACCTAAACCAAGACATGTGCACACAAAGACATTTTGCTGTTTTCTGTTTGAACATCTTGGCATAACACTTTTTGATGTGTTTCCCACAGAGATTTCTGCTAGTATAGCTGCAGCCTGCAGTCTAATCAGCAGCTATGCTAGTGTAAATTTTTAGTTTGAAACAGTTGAAGACTATAAACATGCTCAAAGTCAATTTTCATGTAACCAGGAAGCAATTTGGGAATATACACATTAGGTATTTTCCATGACTTAGTATCACTTATTGACTTATTCAGATGACCACTGTGGGGGTGGGAAGAATCTCTGTCTCTTCCAACTCCAAAAATAACCTCAAACCCTAAAAAATGCTGTAAATAAGCTGTGGCAATAACAAGTCCCTCATGTCTACATACTTTCAGTGAAAAATATACTGTGCCTGTTTTGAAGCATGTAATTGCAATCCACCCAGAGCTACACTACTTGTTTAGTAAGACGAGGACTGGCTGTAACATTGGATCAATGACAATCAACACCATTAAAGGAAAACAAAGATTATTTTGTTATGTCAAACTATTTAGATAACTCACAACAGAAGAGATATTGACAACAGGAGACTAAGCAAAAATGTCGTCAAAGGAAATAGACACAATATTTACAAAAAATCATAGAATAACAGGGTGGGAAAGAACTTTAAGATCATTTAGTTTCAACACCCCTACCATGGGCAGGGACACCTCACACTAAACTCCTAACACTCCATTCAACAACTTCCTTGGGCAACCTGTTCCAGTGCCTCACCACCCTCACAGCAAAGAACTTCCCCCTTATGTCTAACCTAAACTTACAACACAGGAATAAAACCATAATCTCACATAAAACAGAAAAAGCTGGAGTTAGATATCTAGGTTGCCTTTATCATAGACAGAATACAGTATTTACCATAATTATAAAATTCATAAAAGAAAACACAAGACTACTGCATGAAGCACTTGCACTAAGTACAATGGCTACATGCGACAACAAAGCACTACTGGCTACCTTCAGATCTATATAGGTCACCACAAGGCATAAGATGGCAGAAAAGAGAGGATGCCTCCAGTATCCTTCACAGAGTTCTGCTCAGGAATCTGGAATCGCAAGGTTTGCAACGTCCTTCCTGGACCAGCGAGTGATAGGCAGGGATTTGTGGATATGGAAGCAGAGGGAAATCAGAACCGTGCAGCCCTGTAAATACAGTACTACCAGTGCTAGCAGTAGGCCTTAAGCTCTGTATCGCACTGCGGCTTGTCAGGCTTGCTCTGTTACCGTAAATTACCATGAGGTTACAGCCCTGTCTTTTCACAGAGCAATCAACTTTTCTTGACCTGCCTTTTATTCAGCTTAGCTGTGACAGCAGCTTCTCTACTTGACTAGATGTATATGGCTAATTTATTTTACTTTTGTTTACCTTGGTGTGATATAAGCTCTAGTTAGCCTCCATAGAAAGTGGTATTTACAATGATGTTGAGAAATGCTGGCCTAGTATGACAACACAGGCCCGGAGAAGTGAAGAGACAGGATGCGGAGCAGAGGAGTACAGGCGTGGGATAAGAAACAGGGCACAAACTCGCCTGGACAAACAACCAGTATGAGTAACTCCAAGGGAAAGGACTGAAACCAAAAGTAAGTGTTAACATTTCAGCTGCATTTGGCAACATTTTCCCACTAGGTACTGTGTCCAGCTGCAATATTTTTGATTTTCCTTTAAGAACTGAATCTAGACTAATGATTCTTGAGTCAGAAACATTAAGATTTGAATTATACCAACTTTTATTTTTACAGCCAAACACGGAAGGGAGGTTTCCTCTTTGCCCATAAACAAGAATGTAACAACACGGATGGAGTCCTTCATTCCTTCTCCCATTTTGTATTTAGTCATGTTAGTCTTTAAAACATTACAGGAAAATTACAGTATAATAGCAATGTCTTACATAGTCCCAGGAAAAGCAACTAAGTGGGCAGTCTGAACTTGTAACACATTCTTTCTCCAGAGGGAATTGTTTGCACCAGGGTAACCTAGACAATGATGGTTTGCATCAAACGGTCTTTCATACATGCATGTATGAATACCTAAGCACAGAAAAAGAGTGAGCTAAGCAGTCACTGCACTTTTTGTTTGCAGAAAAGAGTTGTAGACATTACAGAAGACACTTGATTTCTTTAAGGAACCCTAAGAACAGGAAGGAAATATGGGCAAACTGGTAAGTATCCACATTCTGAACAGTAGGGAGGGTAGGAATTTGGTTCGATTTCCTGAACAAGAGCCCAGACAGAGGAACGTTAGCTGAGAGCAAAAACTGGGTCAGCAAACTATCTGTCCTAGTTTTCAAATACTCTCACCCCTAGTCCAACTGCATCTGTAAGGGGTGCTAACACAAGGTTTTGCTATTCAGATGCATTATTTTTGGGGGGGAAAAAAAAAGAAAAAAAGATACTTTGTGCTGATACAACACCTACTGTCAATGGAGTTAGCAAATAAGGGATCTCATTCTAGTGGAAGTCTGTTCTCTGTAAGAAAAATACGCTAGTGTAATTTTGATGCCCAGACTAACTACAATGTTCATCACTGTGACTTGAGAGGTAACAAAATCTCTTCAAATTCATCTCATGTGCACAGACTGACAGCTATCATTAGTACTTAAAAAACACAGGCCAAGCTTCTTGGTTGAGAATGAGTGCTACACCTAAGAGCCAACCACTAATCTGTATGCCAAAGATGTACTTGGAAACCCAGCTGAGAACTCTATACAAGGGTCAGATGTAAACAGAGCATAAACAGTGCCTTATCCATTTCTAATATCCCCAGGTATACTACCATGAAAGGTTCTTCCAGTACTGGCAGCACAGTTGTGACATGCCTGAAAAAAGTAGACACTGAGTGTCTAACCTAACAAGTTAATAATCAGTGTAGCAAATTTATTACATTAGAAGTGAAGGAGAAGAGAAGTAAAGTCCTGAAGGACAACTGACCTGACGAGATAACCAGGCAAGCCCTGACCTATGTAGGCAAGAAAACAGCGGTAGCTAAGGAAACGAGTACAACGTCACACATGCCTTGCATTTATGAAATACAAAATCTGGTATCTATTTTTACCATGTTAGTAGTACCAGCTAGTTAACAGCTCCCAAGTTTTACATCACATTATACATATTTACTAAATTGAGAAATTACAAGTTTTATTTATAACCAGAGCTGTCCACTTGAGACTGCAACAAGGTTTCGACAGAGCACAAGGTTTCCCAATCTTTGTGTCTGCAGCACCATGCAAAACAATGGGAAAAAGTGAAAATACCAAGCACTGCCTGTCAACCAAGGTAAGGCCACAGGAATCAGCAGACAGCAACACAAAATACAAATGCAAAAATAAGTTGTGACACAGGAAACTGGTAAAGCTTGGAACTCCTTGCCACAGGATGAGGATTCACAGAGAAACCGGACAAACACACAGGATAAATCCATCAAGGGTTGTTAAGTACACGAAGCCTATAAGCTCCTAAATACCACTGCATGTCTGTCATATACTGCTTTCATACTTATGCTTAGAAGCTATCTTCTTCCTCAGGGGATGGGCATCCTTACCAAACTCTTAGTCCTCTCTGAGGAAGGACACCAAGAGGCCTAATGAATGAATACAAAACAGGAAAGAAGTCAAACAATTATGAGACAAAATTAAACACCCCACAGAAGAAAGGATGAGGGTTGAAATATAAAATTTCCCAGAGGCACCAGGCAAAGCACCCTAACAATCCCAATAACTCCCCAAAGGCATTCAAGAAGCCAGCAGACACTACCCAGAGATGCTCTGGACAGCAACCCATATAAAAAGACAAAGGAACAGAAAAACTCTACAGCTTCCAGGATCTCATTTGCCAAGTTTCTTCCTTCTCCCTTGAACAGCCAGCTTGGCTAGGACCGGTGGGTGGTCCTGCAACTTGGCCAGGCTTCAGGCTCAAAGGGTATAAATAGAAAGGTTAGGGACAAAGCACAATCAAAGCCTCAGTAAGATGTGCTGCAACCTGGCATATTTGGCACATACACATCTCTATCATGTAGCAAGTCATATATCAAGTGAACCGCAACAGAAACCCGTAGCACAACTCTCACGCTACCCATCAACTTATCCCCAGTGAAACACAAAACCTGCTGAGTACTAGCTAGCTCAGAGCTTCCTGGTCCCTCTGCTTCAGGCAGGAGGTCTTGTCACTTTGTGCACGGGTGAGAAGCAAAGGGCAAGAAAACTAAACAAGTGGAGCACAGCATAAAGATCTTTCACAGCTTGGAGGCATTCTGGGTGGATATTATTCAGCATACTTGGACTGCATGCAAGAGGGTGGTCAGAGAGTCTCATGGGCAGAAGCTTAAGCAGCAGCTCCACAACAAACACAAGATCCTGAGCCATAGAGACTTCTAGTTTGACCCAGCCCGGTTTATGCTCCAGCTATTCTGGAATTCCAAATTTCAATGGAATGACTCGCCCTTTTCCAGGGACTCAAGGAAATCAAAACACTCAGTGTGTCCCAGTTTTGGTTCTTACATACAGATTAGGTAAAATCTGTTAACCACTATGATTTTGCTTTTGTTCCACAAATAAACTGTCACGCAGCAATTTGATGTCACTGATTTCCACAAAGTCAGAACATTAAGAGAAAAGGCTTAAGAAAAAAAATAAAATGCACACCACTCCTCCAAAAAAAACACTCACCTAAAACAAACACAACAAACCTACCAGACACACTGCCACAGTTTCCCTCCTGTAGGGAAAAGAGTAATCAAGTCCTTCCTCTGACTGGTTTATACTCGCACACAGGTACGTAGCACACCCCTGAACTATCAATTCCAAACTGGAAGCCAAGCCTGTTACATTGTCACCTCATTTGAAAAACATGCAAGTTTCTTGTTAGCCTCAGCCCCAACTTAAAACAACAAACCAAACAGATCTGGCATCTTCCCTGTGGAGTAACACAGAGCACTTACCTTCACCACTAAAATACACTTCCCCAAAACACCCAGTATTGCTAGTCTCCAATTTGTTACTGCTCTCTGACAAACACCTGTGCCACCTATGAGGAAGCACAGATCTCCCACATCAAGCTTGTCACTGACTTTTGATACTTGTATTCAAGCATGGGAAGGTTGAAGTCCAACATTCATACAAGGATGTGAAATCAACATCCAGATTAGTTTAGGTAATAAATTTATGTAGATAGGGATGGGGGGTTAGGAATCCTTGGAGTGCTATACAGCAGTTATTAAACATTTAAAGTGGATGACAAAATGCATGCATTCCACTTAAATTAGAATCCTTCGAATTTTTTAGGCTCACTCACCAAGGTAACTTCAAATTAACTAAAACTCCACATAGTTACAGCTAAATTGTATAAAGATGTATCAGCACAAAACCAAGGAAAGCAGGGAAATTTTTAATCATCTCAGCTACATAATTCTCCATAAAATATTCAAAGTAACTCCATGTACCATATTTTATTCAAACTCTCTGCCAAACAAATCTCTGCATCTGTACTTCTTAAAACTTGTTTTATTACTGCCAAATACATTAATACGCATGTTAATCTGCTTCAGGTCACTTAAAGTTAGCCAGAAAGGACTTCTGTCAAACCATATACAATGCTGCTTTTGGTCCTCCTGGGAGTTTGAAATCAGAGCTTGGGAGAAATCTTCTACAACATAAATATTACAGCATGAAAACAGCAAGGAATGCAGAAACCTTTTCCTGTAATCCTCTTCCATTTTCTCTGCTTTGCATGTTGTTAAAGCCTAAATGTTTCACTAAATGAAGGCAGAGTTTATCTCGGTATCTTGTGTCACTGGAGTTGTAAAGCATACAGCACACACATGCCAGCTTCCAACTGACATTCACTGCACTCCTGCAGAGGGGGGAAGGTTGGCAAGTTATACAACCTGCTTCACCCATACTGCAAGTAGTACACAAGACTGAAAAGCAGGCTCAAACATTACAAGTATTACATTATATACAGTACATGCTGGTAATATTTCTATGCAAAGTCTTATGCCAAACAGTTTAAAGCCTTCAAATTGTACGGCTTTCTGATTCAATATTTCCAACAGAAAGCAGAACTGGTTTTCACAAACACACCACATGCCTCCTAATATAACCAATTCTAAAGACAACTTACCAAATGACCCAAGATTTTCAGCACAATCAAATCAGAAGTTCAAAGACGAATAAGGACAGTTGGACAATCACTGTAGAGAAGCTGGTTTGGCATACACATTTTGCAAGTTTGTTAGCAACTGGATCACCCTGAGCACATTACGCTGATACAGGTCTATTACCTGTCACATCCCCTGAAGCAGCAGTCTCCAATGCAAGCAGCAGTAATGCATACATTCTACACCTTTCCTTTTTATGTCTGCCTAGTGATTAATTTTAAGTGCCAGTAATTTTCATATACTCCATCACTAGCATGACTAAATGTCACTCTACAATAGGAATTACACAGCTATGGTTTGGTTAACCCCAAATACCACCACTGTTACCTGTGACTTTGAATGCTGTAACATATAATATGCTTACAGACTGTTCATTTATTACAAAGACATTACTTGGAATACCACCCAATTCAGGAGTCCCTTTGGCTTGAAATGAGAAAGCGTTCAAATACTCTGCTCCCTCGGAATAGGATCTCCAAGAAGTGAGCATCGAGTTTTAAGGGAGTTGTAATCTCTAAAGCCTCTCAAAAGGTAGTAAGATTTCAGGTAGTACTACAAGAACTATTGTGTACATTATACTTACTGCTGAAAGGACAGGCATGTGGAACAATACCTTTTCAAGGATGACCTTAGACTGCACACAAGTCTTGCAGGCAGAAAAGCCCTCAGGCACTAACATAAATAATGAACTATTGAAACAGAGCCAAAACATGAGTTTTCCGAGGAAAACAGTCATGGGTTCCGTGATCATGCTTTGGTTTTCACAACGACTTTATTGTGATGTGTACCAAGGGGGTATTTGAACTGTTCGACTGATACAGAGTCAGCTGGAAATGGCTTATATGGAAAAATTAAAAATTAATGTCCTTCTGAGAAGATCTAGTACCACTTTTCCAAAAGCATTTTAAGGCTCTGCTGCTCAAAATCCAAAACAGACCTAGGTTACTCGCAGTCATGCAGAGCTGAACTGCTATGTCACAGAATGGTTTCAGTTGGAGGAGACCTTAAAAACCTTAGTTCCAAACCCCTGCCACAGGCAGGGACACCTTCCACTAGACCAGGTTGCTCAATGCCCTGTCCAGCCTAGCCTTGAACACTGCCAGTGATGGGGCAGCCACAGGTTCCCTAGGCAACCTGTGCCAGCGCCTCGCCACCCTCATAGTGAAGATTTTTTTCCTAATATCTAATCTAAATCTGCCCTCTGTCTTTTTAAAGTCATTCCACCTTGTCCTGATACTACCTGCCCTTGTAAAAAGTCCCTCTCCAGATTTCTTGTAGGAGTATTTGAGATTTTTCATTATCATCTCCCTTTCCCTACACTGACCCGTACACTGGAGCCCTTCCAAATCAGTTGACATAACTGGTATTTTCAACAGCATCATGCGCTAATTAGATGGTCTGGATAGAAACATTTATGCAAGTGCTGTGAAACTTGGTCAGCCTCTCTTGCTCTTATCAAGGACCAGCTTAACCTGAAATTCTGAATTTCCCTTCACAGCAGAAGACAGGAAATAACCTACCTTTTGCCTCCAGAGGATCAAGGCCAAATTACAAGAGTTTTACAGATACAGAAGCTAAAACCAATACATATCTCCTCAATTATTTTAGCATCAAGTCACCTCCTACCGAATCTGACACTGGGTTTTTGTAATAGAGAAGGTTTTAATGTTTTATTACTGATCTTATTTCTCTAAAGTCCTAGCTGATATAAGAATACCAGAACACCTATGAAAAATTCTAATAAGAAGAAAAGGAAAGTTTGACAAATTACAGTGTGTTTCTGGAAGATGATCTAAAAAACCAGAAGAAAGAAAACAAAAAACAAGCCCACCAAAAACTATTCCTTTATATCATTCACAGATGTGAAATTAATAATTCATAATTATCAGGTGGTCAGAATTTTTTTATTCCTCTTCTATACAAAAAATGTATTTGAAAATTGCCCCTTAAGAAACATCTTACAAACCAAGTCTCAGCTACCTAGCGACTTCTTTCACTGCATTAATGAAGCTCGTAGAAAGGATTTTTGTAATACGTCCATTATTGAACTATTTCTGTAATGCTGCAGAATTCATATGGCTGCCAAACTTATTAAAAAGTCACAAAATAGGAAGTCAAAGAGCAGTTGCACTTAACCATTGACATTATGAACACCAGGACAAAAGCCCTTTTTGCAGCATCCCACTCTTAGCCTGGACGATATAAAGGTCAGAAAAACACTAAATAAAGCTTCAGCCAATTTTGTTATGCTTTTAACAACTCTAAGGACATCCACCTCAGCGTGGTGAAAATAATCCGTTTTGTTCCCTACTGAAGGTACAGCAGGCAGAAAGCCAGCAGTTGGCACTTTGTCACATAACTATTTTAATAAGAGTTATGAATAGGCTCTTCCTTTTCTTTCTACAGTCATGTTCTGTTAAAACAAAAGATTATTTGCCCAAAAGATTAATATCAAGAACAGCAGAACATTGCTGTTATCAGCCTTGTAATGCTATATGCTGTTCTAGGGAATACAGAGACAAATAATTGCTTCAACTAAAACAATTTGCAAAGCACACTGCTCTTCACAAGCAAATCGGTTGTATCCTCCCATAATGCCAGACAGTACCAGTTTTCACCACCACTAACTTGTCTCTACAGCACTAGTATTTGTCTAAGTAATACAAGCCCACAAATTCCACCAGCCATGGAGATCAAGACATAAATTAAAGGATTAGGAAGGGAAACAGAAAAAGTACATCCTTCAGTCTACAACAGGGAATGACAAGCACTAAATCTCAGAAGCAGCCCACTAGGACATGCTGTGCAGTATTCTCCATAACAAAAGCATACCTAAACTATCAGCTGAGAGAAGCTGAAATGCATGTTCAGTGGCTCATCATCTCAAGACCCACTAGCCATCCACCTCCTTGTTCCAAATGCTGAACTCCCTTTCCCTGCAGGTAAAGGCTTACCCATACTCTCAGAACTGACCATATCGCCAGTCTCAGCTAATACCTACCTTTGCAGTGCATGGCTTTTTAAAACAGCTCCCGTTGCAGACTGGGAGACACAGATATTATATCTAGAACAAGCAGGAGTTAAAGATTAGCTAAGGGAACCAGAGGCAGTATTTTCTCTCAGAAGGCACTTTTTGCTGCTCAATTCAATTATCCCATTTTCATGGGAAGTTCCGCATTTTACAAAAACTCAGAAACACGTAGATGTTTGTGGGCCTGAAGTCCCTCTCAAGGTAACAGGTCCCAAAACATAGTATCACTCACCAAGTATTTTGCACAAGGAATCAAAAGGGCACAAATGCCTCTAATAAGGTGTGCAGAATTGCATGAAGAAAACACGCCTGTTTGTTCAGATATCCATAAATATCTTACTTACAGAAAACAAATTTATTACAATATTTTGAGAAAATCATATTAGTCAAGCAATAAACATCCATCAGTAAGAGGCTAAAACAGGAACCCCACAAGATGGCTGTCATTAAAACAGATAAAAACCCACTAAAGGTTCCTACCAACAAAATGACCCTTACCTAAAAGGTGCAGAACTACTTAATACACCCAGTGACCTCCTAACAAAATCTGTAGCATGTAAATTGTCATCCTCTAGGCCTAAACACATCAGCACGATTGACCTTGGCTTCTAACAAGGAACGACAATCTCTGCAATTCTCTAAGCAGATGCAACCAAACAGGATGGGGGAAAGAGCATTTACTTTGCTAGAGAAGGAAGCAAATTGGATGAACAGATATGAAAAATGGCTTTAGCACACTCAAAGTCAGCCTTCGCCACACCTTATCTTGAATGTATGCAATCAATCATAGCTATATTTAGAAAAACAACAATTCACAGGGGCAAAGACAGCTATACATTTACATGACGTATTCAAAAGCAGGCAACATTGTAACGATAGGATTTCTACATTTAGTATAAGCTTGGTTTTCATCCTTAGATGAAGAAACATGAATGCTAACCATTTTGAGAGAAAATACAGCCAGAAAGAGAAGAATAAGGCGAGGCAAAAAGAAGGAAAAAAAAAAAAAGGAAGTAGCCTTTCCTGCAGCAGGTCTTAACATAAGAGTGCAATGTACTTTGACCTGCTGGCAGAACACTGCAATACCTATTTTAAGTATTCCGACTTGACTTTCAACCCCTTCTGCAAGTAAATCGTATACTCCCCTGCTTACTGCTATCTAAAGGTACCTTAGAGCCAATGATTACAGCTCTTCCTGTTCCAACACTTTCTTCCTGTAAATAGTGCCTGACTATTTTCTGTTCTCACAAGGGCTTAATTAGTCCCGTTCACAGAGAGCTGCAGCAGCTGGCACATCCCAGCAGACTCCATTGCATTTTCACAGCTACTGAATTCCATCTGAACCATGCTGCAAATTTTTCTACATTGACAATTACACACCCTGTAAACATTTTATTTACCTATACTTTTTAAGACACCTTCCTACAAGTAATTTAACCACAAGACAGGCCTGAGAAGTCCCAGAACATTCACTGACACACATACACAGGAGGCTGAAGAACGCTGTGTGGCCAGAAAAAGAGACTTCTCCACTAACAAAGCAGCAGAGAGATATGTAACTCTAGAATACAAAAGTAATCTTGGCTACATGCAACAACAAATACAACTCCCATCTCATTTTATACCCATCAGCCCTAAAACATATTTCATCCACTCAGGAGACCACTAAGCTACAAATAAAAAACCCAAATGAAACCTGAACAGTAATTTTCTTCCTACCCTGGCCATATCATAGCTCAAACAGATGCCACTTAAAAACAGTGAAGGATAAAGATATTTCCACAAGGTTCTGAAAATTCCAAAGAAATTATAATTGAAAATTATGCTAAATCAGAAGGCAAATTGGAATTAGGCATATAACATTTCCTCTTCAAAATTCTGAGCACCTTAATTTTACAAACACCTCCTCGCTTCAAGTTCTCTGCTACTTCTCAAATCAAGCAGCAGCACAAACTGCGCGCCTCCTTTCCTGAGAGAGACTGGCTGCTCATGGCCACACCAGCTGCCACATTGTAATGTAGCGAACAGTCTTCTGTATATAAAAGGATTGCTACTGTGTCCTGAAAGGAAACCTTGAGGTTCATCCTCAAACTGGACAAAGATTTTATCTTTTATGTCAAACCACTGAGACAGACTTTCCAGAAAATATTTGTCACTGGGCAAATTAAACTCCAGCTCAGTTTTACAGTTACCTGATAATAAAAGAACCTCTCACGCTGCCAAAAAGAAGGCACCAGCACATTCTTTTCAATGCACCGCAACAGGAACGATGTAAAAACAATTCACCTCCTGCTTCTTATTAGTTTACATACTGATATACAGCTCTCTACTGCAGAAATAAAATGTTCTGGTGGCAGCAGCATGTAAATAAGCAAATAATCAAGCTAAAAACGTTTCCAGAAATCTATTTACTGAAGAAGCAGAACTAGTACCTTGTTTGCCTCCATATTCTTGATTTTTGAAAACCAGTTTCTTCATCGAACTTGCCTTGACAAAGACATTGCTTTATAAAGCAGAGGCAGCCAGTCACCATGCTAAGCACAACCAACTGGAATACAGTGTCTTGTAGAAAATATAAGGCATTTAAAATAAGTTTTGTCAGAAAATGATAAATTTAAATAGTCTTCTCCTTAAACACTGTCCCATATACCTTTTCATAATCAATACCATTATCTTGTGTAATGTCTTTTGAAATCTACTAACATCGTCTGCCAGAAAATTCACAGAATGACTAAGACGCAGACACTTTCAAATCATAAATACTCTAAACTCCCGTTTCCATTTCAGAGCTACCTGCACTTAAGCATTAGAATTGCTGAGGACACAATAATCCAGCGACCTCCTGAAGCTTCCTTATCATGATTTTCCTCATGCACAGACAGCATCTCCACTGACGAAAGCAAGCCTTGTTTCTTTGCACAGTGTCTTGGGCAGCATGGCTACACAAACAGAAACCCATAACACTTGCAAAATGTTGAGAGACTAATATTTGAGTTTTGTACATGAATGCTTGACACAGCTCCTTGAACATGCAACTGAAGACATAAGATAACAGCAGAGACCCAAGTATTAAAGTCACTGGCACTGCATGCCCTGCCAATTCCAATTAATTCTTGTTCATAACAAATCAACAGAAAACTCTCACCTAGAGCTTTGCAAACTCCAGGTTTTTAATCCCGTATCTGGGAGACAGGCTTCAAGTTCAAATCTCACCCACATTGCCAAACCACCACTCACTAGTCACTTGAGTAAACTAGTGGTTATGCCACCAGTTCAATAGCACTGATACAGTTCTATCTGCGCAGAGAATGGGGTGGGGGAGAGGCAAGGGAGAGCCCTTTGTTTATGTCTGGCTCTCTTGAAAACCTGATACAATTTAAGCTCTTATGTTCATCACATTTCATATTTATGCCTGAGAAGATACTTCTAATAGATAAGAATCTGTTGAAGGAATTTTCACCATGATAGGTTTTGCTAAAGTATGCCAGAAATACGCTCCTGTCCTTCACACCAGGTTATTTTTTTGTATCTGATTTACACTCAGAAAACATCATTCTGAAAACCTGAACTGAATTAGGATGCAACTTCTAACTTCTCCAATTCAGTTCTCCACACTAGCAGCTATTCTCCATGGTTTTTACCAAAAAGCTGCCAACAAGCTCATCCACAGGCCTGTTTAGCCATATTCAGTTGCCAGTTTAGACAAGCAAATCATTTTCACGTTTTATCAACTAATCTTACACTTCCAACTTCTTTCAGGTTTCCTACTAACACACACTCACAGTCTTCATATAGGACTAAGCGTTACAGTACAGATGAAGCTTACACATAGTAAGTTATCCCTACTGCATAAGAGCCACAGCATAAAATCTTCATAGGTGGAACTAGCTAGTACCCCTACAGGAAAACGAACCCAAAACACAATCACTTCCCTTTCTGTATAAACAATATTAGCTCATAGCTGAAGATAACAAGGGAAACAGGCTGTGTCTTATGACCATGCTGCACCCATAATTCCATGACACCACATCTACTTGTGTCGATCATAACTATTTCCTGCTGTTTCAGCAGCTAATCACCAAATCTGAAGTAATGTCATCAAAGCTCTGTAGAAAGCAAGCACTTCATAGCTGAAATACTACAGAAAGGCCACTGAAAGCTGAGACACTGAATACTGAGAGAGAGGGCTTCCCTTCAGCTCTTCCCTGGATTCCACAACAGATCCATGAAGACCAGAGAGCTGGGAATGAACCAGGAATTTAATACTCCATGACACCAGCCACAGCAAGGGAGCTAAAATAAGAGTTTATATTACACATGAAGACCTCAACTCTTGAAAACCAGGTTATGCCTAGAAGGTTTTGCCCAGAGGGCCTGGCCAATTTTATAAGACCTGGCCCATTTTAAATAAATACACAGCATGGTTGCGATACACCAGACAATTCAACTGCCTGAAGAACTTCACCGATGCACTAAGAACAAAATGTACCTTTAAATAAGAAGTAATACCAAAAGCTTTTCTACTACATGACAGGTGCACATGCTAGTTTACATACACAAAGTGACAAAGCCTGTATTTCAAAAAAGATGTAATTTAATATTAATGGTTCTCTTAAACAAGTGCCACACACACATGCACTAAAGCCACTAAATCAACTGACATGTATGGCTAAGACAAAAAGAAGCCAACACTGTCTGAAAAGCTCAGCAAGAACAACAGCTGTCATATCTGCTTTGTCTTCTATGTGATTACCATATGTTTCAACATCTTTGATGCTCATCCTAAGCAAAGGAGAGATGAACACCCGATTCTCTCAGTAAAAAACAAAAAACATCAACCAAATAAAACATCACCAAAAATACACACACATAAATAAACTTTTTTAAAAGTTTATTTAACTGTCACTTGGAAATATCTGAGTTTACGGTTACACTAGCGCTGAATATTTATATTATCCACAGTTGGTAACTCTGAGTGTTTATGCGCGTGTATCCATACACAATAAACACATAGGGAGTGCTCTGCAGGGGCAAGGTAAGGCTCCTTTACTGGAGCAAGCGAAGTTCTTATTTTTATGGCCTCTCCGTAACGAGATTTTTAAGAGTAGCAGCAGCCTTCCCTGTTCTAGCAAGCAACAAGTGCACAGAAGGCTACAAATAAGGCCCACTTACAGCGCTCTTGACCCACTTAAGGTACTTCGCCGACCCAAAGCCTCCTCCAGCAGAGCACTTCCAAGCGCTACTTCGCGCCCCTAAGCAAACACCCTGACCGCAAGCCCGGCTCCCTCCTGCCCCTGGCCCACTGCCCGCAGCGCCAGCTCCCCGCCGCGCCAGCAAACCCGGCCCGGGCCCCGACCCCCGCGCCGCCGCCGTTCCCGAAGAGCGAAGGAAGAGAACGAGGCTGCCCTCCGCCTCCACCCCGCCACGGAGGCTCCTCCTCGCAGCCCCGCCAAGCGGTCGGACGCCCGGCCCTGGCCCGAGACCCCCGTCCCCGCAGGCAGCGGCCAGGCCGCGCAGCCCCTCCGGCGAGGCGTAAGGGCGCACGGGC